>PVJH01023609.1:18741-34597 GCA_004026705.1 Nesogale talazaci | reverse complement strand
AGGTGTGACCACAGACCTGGTCTGCAGGCGGTCCACACATTCACCTTATCATTTGGTGGGTATGGCATATGGTCCTGGATGAGTGAATACCAAGGCATGCATGCTTCCCTGGACCACGGTTCTGGCTGGTGACTCCTTGATAACCAAGAGCACTTCTTTACCTCTAGCACCAATCACAGACTCCTGTGAGCCCCAACCCCTAAGCTTTAAAGGTTGAGTAACTACTGGACCTCCTGACAGAAGTGTTAGCTAAATTGATTATCTGCTGCCTACTTCAAAACCCCATCTCCCACTCAACGACCTAGTAAATCCACCACAAGCCACTCAGAAAAACATCCTGGCCTCTGAGAAGTCTCTTCCTCCCCCTCCCCACTAGGCCCCCTGGGCAGGTAAAGGCTCTTCTCCCTCATTCCTTCACAGTCTCGACTTCTCCAAAGACAGAGTTTAGATCCCAGATCTTTGCTTGTTTGTTTTTCTTCCTTTTCCCTCACTTTTTAAAAAACACAGTATTGTACTATCTTTATCATTACTTCTAAGCCAGTACCTCCCCTCTGTTGTACTTATTTTTTTTAAATCATTTTATTGGATGCTCTAACAACTCTTATGACAGTTAATACATACCTCTATTATATGCAAGCCACATTTCTACATTTGTTGCCATCATCATTCTCAAAACATTTTCTTTTTACTTAAGCTCTTGATATTAGTGTCTTCTATTTCCCCGCCATCCTGATTCCCCCTCCCTCATGAAACCTTGATAATTTACAAGTTTTTATTATTTTGCCATATTGTATGTTGTCTGATGTCTCCCTTCACCCACTTCTCTGTTGTCCGTACCCCAGGGAGGAGGTTATATGTTGACCCTTGTAATAGGGTCCCCCTTTCTATGCCAGCTTCCCTCCGCCCTCCCTGTAAAATATAATTTTTCTTACCACTATCATCCTGAAATTAACTATGCCCCATCTCTCAGCTTCCATTGTATCTGAACCATTCTAGACTACCTAAGGCTGTCCAGAGAAGTAACACGTCCCTTGGGATCACCCGTCTGTCCGTTCATCCATTAACTCCTCTCCCCTCCTGTTCATCCCATTACAAGATGCACAGCCCTGCTGCTTCCCTCTCTTCTCGGAAACCTCTGTCTCTTGGGAGGAGGGAGTCCCACCCCACTCACACCCACTCAGTCCAGTATGATGTCAAGAAACTTCTTCATCTCTTGTCATTCCACTCAAACTGTGTGCTTCAAGATCACTGGAGAGCATAAACATTCCGACCACTGAAAACGTCTAACCAAGAGGGAACTCAATCAGCCTCAGACATAGATCAAAACTGCTCAACCATTCCTCATTCTTTGTGCTTCCTGAACTGGTCCCCGTCATTCTCAAGGAAACACATTTTTCACTCACATCAGCAGTAAAGCTTTTGGGCAAATATTACAGTGCAAGGAAACACTAACAGCTTCCATTTCTTCCTTTATCTATATATTTAAATGTATTCATTTTCTTTATTTTTCTTCCAATCCTTTTTTCTAGTCTTCTTTAAGCAAAAGCTCAAACCACTCTTAAAATTATTCCTTGATCATTATTAACATTTCTTTCAGCTTTGAAAAATAAAGAATCTTAGTCTTTTTACTTTTCTTATAATCCGCTTCTGATCACAACCTGATCCCTTAAATATGTTTTCTTTCTTCTAATACTTTCCCTTCCATTCTTTGATCTCTCTCCTAGGTCTTATTCTTCTGCTTGTTCAAGATACCTGATATGAAATGTCTACCAGTCCTTTTCCTAAAATACTCGACATAGGTAGCTAGCCCACACAGCCCCATCTCCCTGACATCCCTAACAGGTGCACCAAGGTTTCAAGAAAAAAACCCCAGAAAATATTGCTCCATGCATATAGAAACAAGAGAAACAGACACAAATAAGTGAACAGCCTAAGGACTTAAAATCCAAGGCTGAAATTGAACAGGTTATGGAGTTACCAGAAAGAGAATCCAGAAGAATTATGATTTCACATGCACAATAGATGAAAGAAGACTGAAGGGGGGAGGGAGGTAAAATCAGAGTAAAAATATGTGAACTAGAAAATAAACCAAACAAAATATGAGAAATAAAAACAAGACAAGACTTTGCTTCTTGAAAGAATTAACAAAAGTGACAGGCAACTGATTTTTAACAGAGGATCAACAACTATAAAATGGGATAAAAACTGTTTCATCTACAAATGGTGTTTAAAACACTGGATCTCTATTATATGCAGAAGAATGAAAAGCTACCTATATCTCTCTCCATGCCCCAAAGCAAACTCAATATGGATTAAAATCTTAAATGTATATCTGAGGGTTAGAAGGATTAACAATGAGAAAATTGGGACAAACTTAAGGACAATACGCAGGGCATAGATAGACTATCGAGTAATGAAACAACAAAGAAGGCACACATTGTAGAAGACAAAATAGGTGACTGGGATCTACTAAACAAAATCACTTATGCACAACAAGAGACTTCAAAGGAGTTAACGAAAACTAAGAACAAGCAGCTGAATGCTCGCCAAGGGGGAGCAATGTACACAAGGAAAGCCCTGTCCAGCAGAGACTTTTCTGTTTTGGAGGGGACACCCCTCTCATATATTCAGAGTTCAATGCCCACAAATGAAAAACAGTGTAAGATACTTGGGGAGGGGGAGGGAGGAGGAGGTCTGATCCTATTGTTTGCAAGGCATACTTTCGAAAATTAACTGGAAGTTTCCATTTTCTTCTGGTTTTATTCTGGAGGTGCGTCGGTGGGTTGGGTGATAAAGGTAGGTGCAGCTAGATAAAAAAGCCCATGGCTTGTGAGAGACCAGAATATCATCGACTTAAGAGGCCCATGGCTACATTGCTCTGGGTTGTGGCCGTAGAGCGGGGTAGGGAAACTTTTTTTTTCCTGCCAACGAGGTCGGTGGAGTATTTATAACAATATTTGAGGGCAACATTGGTCAGTAATGTAATTAACTCACTCCTCATGTGAGGACTGAAGTGGCGTCTTTGTTGTTGAGGCATGTGGTGTTAGCTGGAATTGATGATTGAAGTGTTCCCTGAAGAGCCCTTGTGGGATGACAGCTATGCTTTGATGAGCGATTTAAACCTCCATCTGCTTTGTGGGAGGAAGGAGACTTTCTACTGCCAGAAAGGGTCACAGTCACAGAAACTTCCTGGGGCAGCTCTTTTTCCTTAAAGGGCTCCCATGTGTCAAACTTGTCTGGATCACCATGAGTATACAGGCCCCAACCCTGCAGTGTCTCTATTGAAACAGTTTTCCAAGAAGTTCAAATTCTGTATCTATTTGTGTGTAGGGTGTCTACAGGGTTGGGGGTGGGTGAGGGAAAAACTGAAAAATAAAATACTCATTCCACTAACAGGGAAATAATTTAATCAGAGTCCCACTCATTTTTCAATTTGTCGTGCTGTGTGGTGCCCTGTCTTGCTGGGATGCTAGAAGTTCTGTCACCAGCATTTCAAATGCCAGTAGATGAGTCACCTATGTTGCGTAGGTTCCAGTTGGACTTTCAGACTAAGACTGAAAGAAAGATACGGTGATCCACTCTTAAAAGACAGGGAACACTTTATGACTTACCACCGAACATTGTCAAAATAATTTACTTTGGACAGGCCACTAGAAAAGGATAGGTGGAGGATAAAGGGCATTCTATTTGGGGAGACACTACATGGGACAGAGGGGCACAACAGAGCTAACGATGGATTAAAAATATATAGGACACCTTCTGGATGATACAGGGCAGAAGTGGTTTTTCTTCTTCCCGTTGCAAATAGATTTGTGTGGGTTGGAGTTGAGTAGATGGCAGGGCTCTCTATGGTTTTCTCTTCAACCCACATTAATAGTTTCCCTGGATTTCCATCAAATATATATTAAGTTAGACATTATATTTTTCAAAACATCCTGGGATCCCAGATTAAAGTTGTACAATAGAATTTTTTAAATGGTACCAACATCAATAAAAGAGTGAATGACTATTTAAAGTCTATTGAATCATCTCTATATGAGTTTATCTTTTTTATTTAATTCATTATCTTCAATTGGATCATGTGCTTTCCTTTAGAGATCTGTGTATGTTTAGTTAGCTATGTATGGAGTTGTTTACTACAAAATGCTAGTTCTGCATCAAACTTATTCAACTTCTTGTGTCATTTTATTTAAGAGAAGGAGTCTTCACTAATTTGTTTAAAATAGCTCAAATTAGAAAGCTTTTTGATATTCACTGCTTAATTCAGTTTCAAGCCCCTTAAATATTTTTTAATTACACTATTAGCTTGCTTACAAGCAAATTCACCATCGGTACTGCCTGAAGATAATAAGTTAATATACAAATGGAAAGTCCCCCTGTGCTGGGATACTGTGACATTTAATACCAACTAAAATAAATTGGTGCTTTGACCTTGATGGTTCTTGCAGCATATGGGAAATTTGCAAATTTCCAGCACCATGGATAACCTAATAAATATTAGGTTAGTCAAAGAACAAAAGAACTAGAAAATTTAAAGGTTTATTTCTATTTATATAAATTTCTTATTCTTATCAAATTTTACCATACCAAATAATAGTATTGATTCATGTCTTGTACAAAACATGGATTTCTGAAAAGAAAATGAAAAATAGAAACATGGAAAAAAAGAATATATATAAAGAGATAACACACTTTTCACTAAGAAAATGCTAAATCAAATGCTGAAAATCCATTTATTTGCCATATGCAATGGTGTTTTCCAGAAAAATATAGTAAGACCTTTCTATATTGTGTTTTAAACAATGAAATTGCTTTGATTTTCAAAGGAATTATATGTGGGATCTTGACTGATTCTGTAAATTGTGACATTTTAGCCACAGATTGATATATGTGCTTCAAAGTATCATAATTTTCTCATAGAAATTTTTCACACAAACATTTTAAATGCTCATGTATTTATATTTTCTAATTTTCTGGTCCTATCTCTTAGATTCCAGTATAAATGCATCTTAACTGTCCCTAAATTTATTCTTTTTCAATTCTACATCAAAGTAGCATATGAGGGGTTCTTCCTCCCCAAACAGATTTTTAAAAAATCTATGTATTTAAACATTTTTATAAAACAATCTTATCGTCTTCAAAGTACTCTCCATCACAATTAATACATTTGTCAAAGCTGCACTTTTATTCTTGGGGAAAAAATTCAAACTTATCTGTTTGAATGGTTACAATCTCCTCTTTTTTCTCTCTTGATCTCTTTTAAGTCTTCAAATCGCTGTCCTTTAATGTCCCTACTGATTCACAAAAACGAACAAACAAAAAGAAGTCACACTACAATTTCATATGCCTTTATTACCCATTTTGGCCTTAATTCCTTGGCTAGAACTTATAATACAATTTGAATAAAAGTTGTGATAAAAGTAAAAAAAAAAAAAAAAGAAGTCACACAGAGTAAAGTCAGGCAATTAAGTTCCATGGGACCAGGCAGGAGTGATGTTTTTGCCCCAAACTGGCACATTGAGATTGCTCTGTGGTAGTGGCAAAACCTGTCTCCATCTGCCACAAGCCAGGTCTTTTTTTGTAGCACACTGTTACACTACCTTTTTAGAACTTTAAATGGAAAGCTTGATTAACAGTCTGACCTGGTAGAATGAACGCCAAATGCATTATGAATCGACATGTTCTCCCTTTTGGGAAGTTGACACATGTATGCATGTACAATGTTGAACTTTGCCATCAATTGACATCTGGCCTTTCTTGAAACAAGAAATTCACTCATACACTTGGATTTGTCCCACAGTGCTGTCCTTGAGCTGTGTTCACCATCACAAGGGTTTCCACAACATTCTCTCCACCACTCAACTGAAGCAGGAAACAAAATTTCACCACCTCAAGCTGTTCTCTTAAGTTACCTACCACATAAAACGAGGTTTGAGGGAAACTGATTTTAAGAAAAATTCATTGTGACCAGAGAGATCTTTCCCAGGTGATGCCACTGGTTGCAGAGCAAGTTCCTCAATGCTCACCTAGAAGAGTGCCAATGGGTACTGTGAAAACTCTGCCAAAGCAACTTTTTTGGGGGGAGGGGTAAACCCTCATTTTGAACACTAACCTCGTTGCCTGCTTTCATTAATATTTAGAAACCCATGCTATTTCCCCACAGATAAATCATGGATGATGATTTAATGGAGGTGCCATTAACCAAGTTTTCAGTAAGGTTTCCTTGCCGAGATTGTCATCTGCTTGATGGGAAAGATTAAGGAATTTGTTGTGTATAGGAAATTAGTGCAGTTGATATCTCAAGCAGACTGAAAATGATTCAGGACTCTACAAACTTCACAGCTAAGTACTCTCCATTGTTTTCAGTTCTTCTAACTTCTACCATGTCATGTCAAAGAAGCAAACAAGCAGTGGAGTAACACAAATCCAC
This sequence comes from Nesogale talazaci, assembly GCA_004026705.1. NCBI lineage: Eukaryota > Metazoa > Chordata > Mammalia > Afrosoricida > Tenrecidae > Nesogale > Nesogale talazaci. The sequence goes on along the minus strand of PVJH01023609.1, from coordinate 28,167 downwards.
ATTGGTGATTAATTTCTTTAGATATGATTTGAAGGAGCCTGCAAAAAAGAGAGAGAGAAAGCAAAGGAGATCACAGTGAATTAGGATCATAGGGATTTAGGGAAGACTTTGGGGTTTCTATTCCCAAACTGTAAAATTACCTAATTACAAAATTGATGATGCCAAACTTATTTTCTCCAACTTTAATAATCATGTATATAATTTTGATTCTCCATACATTGTTTAATCTAGTCAAACTAAAATATGTGTTCCTTTTGTAAGGGTGGAGTTCAAAGGTAAAACTCCTCACTTTTCAATTCCATTTTGCCACAATCTTATTGAATTCCCCTATTTTTGTCATCCACCATACCTCGATGTCTCATTATAGCCCCTGTAAAAATAAGGTCTTAGTATTTTTCTTTGTTCCAGTTTTACCTGTTCTGTGTGTAATAGATGCTGCTGTTCCAGGAGCAGCCAAGGTGACGCTGGGAACCATTGGAACAGTGTCTTTCTTCTTTGCAGGAGTGCAAAGCTGCTATCCAAGTTCCTGGTGCTGATACTCTATCCCAAGTGATTGTAGTTCAAATATTCTCAGCCCAAGTCAATGTGCCAGGTGGCCTCCTCTGCTATCATCATGCAAGTTCAGCTACAAATAGTTGCTTCTTATGATTCAAGGCCATGGCCATTTGATTATTTAGCATGGTGGCATATCAAAACATCTCCCTCAGAGGTTCTGCCACTTCCTAAGAAGCACTCCATTCTAAGAGTCTGTGCTAAAAAAAGAGAAACCTTTTAGTCCTATAGAATCTAATACTGAGTCAAGGTCTTTTCTTATATAAAAAATGTTATTCTCCTTCTCATATGTAACAACTCTGGCTTTAATCCCTCCTGGAGTCAAGACTTTGACATCCAAAAAACCTACTTAGGAATTATCTTCTCACAGACAACTTCGTCTTCACAACTGATCCTTTATGACTCTTAATCATAAAGAAAAGGAAACAAAATTGTTTACTCTCATCATGGTATCAAATCTCTTCAAAGCAAGTGAATGCCAACTAGGGGTAAACAACTGGTTTGCGCACAGTAAAAATTCTCAAATATTTATGCTGAACTAACACATAAGAAACTAAAGTACTGGATGCTTTCTGAAGTAGAGTTCAGGGTTTAACTCTTCCTTTAATCCACACTGCTGGGCTCAGGGGCAGATTAGGGATTACCACATTGAAAGCTGCTTATTTTTCAGTTAAACTCAAAAATGCTGCCTGATCCTTCTTTGATTCTGTCTCCACTAGCTAGCACCAAATATTTAGTTTTGTTTTGACATCAGCCCATATTTATGAAGTGTGGTTCCAGTAACCATATTTATAGCAGTTTAGGAAACATTTGTGGTATACTAGGTTTTCTTAAATAAACATTCTATGTGATTTTATTAATTCTTGGGAGCATGTCTCTGACACTCCTTTCTTAGGCACTTCTGTCCTCAGATTTATTTCCAGGCTTGAAGTGCTAAAGCACAATAGTGAGAACGATGCTTACTTCTCCCTGTATTCACTGTGTTCTATACAGTGCCTGACAAGTACATTCAGTTTACCTACATTTGATAGCAACCAAACTTTTCTCTCCAGGCTCAGTGCCATAATTTAAATGTTTTGCTTCAGTTAATTTTTTACCTAATAACCAATTCCATGTAACATTTTAAGAGATTCAATAACCCGAGGACTTCTATCTTAAGAAGCTGTGCGGGCGTGGTGGGTTATGAATTGGATGGCTAACTTTAGTGTCAGCTGTTCAACACCAGTTTGCTCTCTGTGAGAAAATGAGGCTTTCTATCCCCATAAAGTTTTACAGCTTTGGAAATTCAGAGAGCAAGTTCAACTCCATATCAAAGGGTATCTATGAGGCAGCGTCCACTTAATGACAGTGGATCTAGGAGTATTCCTGTCTCAGAGAAATGCATAAACTTCCAATACAATGGCGTCAGGTGTGTGGATATGACAATGACAAATATGCACCCGTCGCCATCCCTTTGAAGGAAGTTCTGGGTCCGGGAAGTGTTTTCTGATAGAGTCAAGTCAGACTGCCACTTCTTTCCACATCACAGTATCCAGCTAATTGACCTGGCTTCTGAGATTCTCTTCCTGAATGGATACTCTGGATTACTTTCTTAAAATGGCCCTGCTCAGATAATAAGCTTTTCCAGTGAGCTTCCAGTTCTCAATGCTGGTCATCTTATTTTGAATCATCATTAATAAGAAACTGATTCTAAACCCTAAGAAAACAGGCTTTGATCCTTCTAAGCACAATGCTGCATTAGACATGACAGTAATAGTAGCTACATGGATTATTCTAGTTGTCATACTACTTACAGAACAATTCCACATTGTGCATTATGAGACATGTCATGACTCTGACATACATTGCTTAATAGAAAATGAAGAAACTATCCTAATTTGTTTCCTCACTTACTAAATTGAAGTTAAGGTGAGGAAAATATTCATAAAGTATATTTGTGCTTAGAGTAATGCTTTATATGCTGAGAGGCACCAATTATTGTAACTATGTTTTGTCATTTTTCTTGATTTCAGAAACTGTTTCTAAAGAGGCACAACTATTACAGAGAAGAAAAAGGGGAGCTAATAAGTATATTATAACAATAACCTAATGTGCAAATGAAGTAAGATAAAGATATTTATATAATGCTTCAGACAAATCATCCTATAAATCACTATTTTTTATACTATAGGAAGTTTACAGTCTGCAATGCTATGTTGTACTAAACCACAAGATTTAGAAATCAGAAATTTAGTGAAAAAAAGAGATAAAGAAATCTGAAATTCATTTATGACATCTTTCAAATTCTTCTATTGTCATTTATAGTAGAGATAAATGGTATTAAGGAACTTTTATTTTAGTTTAAAATATTTTATGCTTACCAGGCCATTTGTCCATTTTTTAAGAAAGCAATTGCTTATAGTAGGATGTAAATAATTGTCTTCGTGAACTATGTTAAATCTTTATCATGATCTGGAACCTGCAAGCCCTTCAACATTGGTTGCCCGGAATCTGGATTAAAAAAGATAGATGAAATTAAAATAAACTTGGAAGCATTTAGCCCAATGATAAAGGGACCCTGCAAATGTCAGTCTCCAGAACCCTGAGACCAGAAGAACCCATGGTTCCTAGTGATACTTCCAGATTTTCTGAAAGGTGTCATATTATAAAATCTTCGACAGAATGGGAGTAAAATATAAAACAAAATTAAAAATTATAAATGATGCCATTCATACTATTCAGAGAGAGGAAATCCTCAAAATGATATCTCTTGGCCATCATCAGGTGTGGAGCTGAACTCAGCTTGCACGGCTAACTGTTCCGTCCAAGAATTGATTGATGTCTAAGGGGGAAAATAGCACTGATGAAGCACGCACATCCCAAGATGACCAACCACTGATTATCAAAGGGGCAGCATGTAGCCAAGCAAAGTGCTCAGAAATATACATGAGAAAAATGACTAGAAACAGGACAGAGAGGAAGTGTGCTAAGCAATGGTATTTTGAGGGGACAATAATAGAAAAGGTGGCACGACATACATTAGAGTTGTTGACTGTAAAACTGGGGACCTACTCTCGAAATCTTTACCTGATTCATAAGAAAAAGTCTTAAAAGTTACTTGCACTTAATGGTAAAAGTTTCAAACTAAAGCTTTTGAACAGGCACTGCTTGCTGTTGTTGACCCAAAGAGGTGAACTCCACTGAAAATGAACTTTAAAAATGCAAATATGTTATTTGCATGCAATAATGCATGGCATTGTGTGCATAATGTAAGGAAAAATAAAACTGAGTGTTTGAGAAAAAGGAAATAGTTTCCGCATGCATGATGCCTGTGTCAGACCAGGTTGACTAGAGAAAGAAATCCAGGGACACTTGTATATACATAAGAAAGAACTTTATATCCAAGTAATTAAATGTTAAGAAAATGTCTCAGCGCAGTCCATACCAAGTCCATAAGTCTGATATTACCCCCTAAGTCTTACTCTAGTTTGTCAACCACTCTACAGATTCATACAGCCACAGAGAATGCAGAATGCAGGAAGATCACAGGCTGCTAAGTGCAAAGTCTTATGGATCCAATGGTGGTAGAAGCAGAACTGGAAAAAGTGTCATACTCAATCATAGTTCTATTTTACAACTGTTTTTTTTAATGATGCACCTTATAGGTTTTATAGCCCAAGTAATGATTTCTATCCACTGGAATCTGTTTCTGATGTCTACTCCTGTAGACCATTTTGTATTATCCTAGATTGTAGTGGGTAAATCTAGCATTGATATTCCTGTTGCTGATTTGCTCTCTAATTACTCCCTAGTGAATGCAACTCAAGCTAGTTTGGTAATGTATTTTTCTGTTTGGACATTGATTTTGGATTTGTGGCAATGCCTTTATACTCACTATCAAATAAAGAAATATGCCATTAAAGTTACTGTAGCAACTCCTCCTCCTCCTTTTCCTATTGCATTTGCAGCCACAGTTCATAACTCCCCCACTGAAAACCACATTTCTAAATCTTATTTTAACTATTGCCATTCTACTATTTAAAATTCTTCTCACATACATACATTCCAAAGCAATAGCCCTAATGTACTAAATAGAAATAGTACCAAGAGTCTACTTTTCTTGCTAGCAATCATAGGATGAAAATGTTTCATGTGTAGCCATTAAGCATGATGCCAACTGTAGAGTTATTATTTCTGTGTTTGTCTTTTATCAACCTTGTGAAATCACCTAATATTTTATATTTGCTGAAAATGTCTACTGAAAATGTTTTGAATTCAGTATTGTAATAGTTAATGTTTATTGTGCCAACCTGGCCAAATAACACATGTGGATTAATTGAAAGACGGAGAGGTAAATAGCCCACCAAGCCTTTTTGGTCTCTTGCTCTCTAGGAGTCGGACCAGTGTGCGGCTGGCTGTCCTAGCTAGTTCTCTGCCTCACCTGGCAAGCCTCCCTTCCTACGAGACATCCCTGAGGAGAAACCACATGATGCAGCCCTGGGTGCTGGAGAAGCCACTGGAGACTCCTGCTAGTGCTGAGATGGTTACACCCTCACTGATTTGGCTTTCCTCCTGTATTTGACATCATTGCATGTGCTTTTTGAGTTTGAGGAGCACATTGTAGATAGATGTCAGATATCTGGGCTAATGTAGGCCTTATGGGCTTGGACTGGACTGGGCTAGGATGCCTCACGTACAATTACCCTTTAAATAAAACATTCTCTTGTAAAGTATGAGTGTCTATGCATTTTGTTTCTCTAGTCTACCTCAACTATCAAGTATGTTTCTTTCTGCATTTACTGAAATGGTTTTAATTCAAATACTCTTTTCTTAGGCTTTGCATACTCAGTATACGGATTTCACATGCATAGGAGGCAGTTGTAGCATCATGGCCTGGACAATATTGAACTATGGAATCTTCTGACACAGTAATTTGTAAGTTACATCAAAACATTTAGTACAGGAATGAGTTCTGGGCTCACACTAAATCTCAGCTCCAACGTAAGACTATTTACATCCAACACCAAGGTTCTGCTTGACATTCAGCTTCATGAAAAGACCACTGAAGATAGGATGCTGCAACACAGAGTGGTGAAGGCAGCAGGTGGTGCCCAGCTGTCAATCAGAAGAGTGTCTATGATCTTAAAGGCTGGTGCATGAACAAGCAGCCAGCCATCAAGGAGCCACCTAAGTCCACACAGATGAAGTAGACCAATTTATGTGACTCAAAGGTGACAGTGACAAAATCTGAATATGATGAAAAGTATCAAAGCTCAAATGATGAAGACTCCGTTTGTAGAAGGCTCTGGAGGAGAGTGACAGACTCCAATCCACCTGCAGAGTATCTCATGAGAGCCAGTCACTGGCAGATCCACTAAAATCAAAGGCAAGAGTGCAGAATAACCTTCATATCAGACAGAGAGCATTGCAATCTTGATTATGTGGAATCAAACTCAGGACCCAGAAAATTGTCCTCTCTGTAGACATGACCTAATATCAAAACTAAGCAAAGACACCACAAAGAAAGCAAGCTAGGGCACATTATGGCTCCTGAAAAGAAATACAAATAGCCTCAAAAAATTCTGGTCAATAGAATCCAACAACATACCCCTCCCCCCACCGCGGACTCAAACACACACACACACACACACATACACACACATCATGATCAAGTGGAATTTATACCAATTGCACAAGGAGAGTTCAACATTAGAACACAGTAAATGTAATCCAGCACAGAATCAAAGCAAAAAGTAACAATCACATGATCATTATCAACAGATGTGGAAAGGGAATTTTTCAAAGATGCAATACCCATTTCTGCTAACAGAATAAGGAAAGAAAGGAAATTTCCAATATAGTAAAATCCATATGTACAAAACCAAATGAGATTTAGCATCTCACTCTATGGGGGGGGGGGACTCTGAAAATATGTTTGCTGCAAATTAGATCCAGAAAACTTGCCGCTTATTACTATCCTTATTCACCATCATCCAAAAAGTTTTAGCCCGATCCGCTAGGACAACAAAAATAAATCAAGGGAATATATTGGGCAAAGTAGAAGTAATGCTCAGTATTTTCAGATAACAAAGTTTTATATGTAGAAAATACCAAAGATGCTACAAAAACATTGCTGGAAACAATTGAGAGATTTGGTAATATGACATGATACATGATCAATAAGCAGGAATCAATTATGCTTCTGAACACTAACAAGAAGATCTTTGAAAAAGACATCAAAAGCAATGCCATTTACAATAAATACATGTAAGATGAAAAATATAACAAAATATCTGTATAAAGAAAAATACAGATCTCTACTACAGAAACCACAAGATATCTAAATAAATGGAAGAATATTCTGTTCATGTATTTCTATCTTGGGGAAAGTTACAGTCTCTAGATCCTGTTAACATTAACTTGCTAATATTAGACACAGTAGGTTTCTAGGAGTTAGTAGAAACCTGGTTCTAGTAAACCTTCTACATCTCCTTAATTTAGTTAATTTCTGGAATTTATAAGCTCATTATTCTAAATATTTAGCAAAGAATACACACTCACACATATATGTACACTTTAATATAATAGTTTCAAGTATTAATAATAGAATTATATGAAGGATATAGCTCACTCACGCATGTCAAGTCAATTTTGCCTCAGAGTGACCCAAAAGATGGAATAAATCTGCTTCTGTGAGTTTCTGTGACTATACACCTAGAAGGAACCTGAAAGCCTAACCTATCTTCCAAGGAGTGTATGCTGGGTTTGACCTGCTGACCTTGCAGTTAGCAGCACAAAGAACAATACAATGCTACTAGGACTCTGGGGAAGATCTTGGGCTGCTAATCATGAGTTCAAATTGATCAGTCATTCAGAAGAAAAATGAGTCTATTTGTGCCTACAAGTATTTATAGTCCCCAAAACCCTATATAAGTTCACTCTGAGTTAGAGTTGACCCAATGGCAGTGAGTTGAGCATATATTTAGATATAGATATTGATGATATAGATATGTTTATTAAGACACAAACTCAATGAACAACATTGTTCAAAATCAAACTATGTAAGTGTAATAGAATGATAACTTTTATACAGACATTTAAAGTTATCTATATTGTATATATTCCCTTAGCATCATCTAGTTGGTTTAAGATACAATAGAGAGAATACACACTGGACTATGTAATAAAAAAGCAATTTCCTAAATTTTATAATTTCGGGCTTTTCAGTATCATTTAAATTAAAAAGTTTGTGCATATTAAGTATAGCATTTACATGTATTATTTTGACAGGAAATAATTGTAACAAAACAAAAATGATGCTCTTTTTAGTTCTCTTAAATTTAGATATTGAAGTATTTTTTGAATTTTATCATTCAAACTCATACTTACAATAATGAAAAACAAAATACATTGTGCTATACTGTTCTAGGCAATAAATAAATTCTTCATAAATGACAGAGAAAGCTATGAAATGTGAAGTGGTGTCTAAGGTCATACTTAGCTCCAACCTTTCCACTTATTTTCATAAAAGAAAAACAGGCACATTGAGCAACTTCCTCTGAGTTAGTGCACCCAGTGGCTTAACCTGGGATGGTACTCTATGGACAACAGTGAACTCTTTCATAAAAGCAGTTTCACTCAAGACTCAATTTTTTTTGGAGGCGGGGGCATCATTGCCCTCTTGTGCGAGTGGAAGCCCAACCTTGCTCCTGGATTGCTGCTGCTGGATTTGAAGCACGAAGCCAGTGGGCCGCAGTCCCATATTCAATCATTATACACCGGGGTTCAGGCCTCAAGATTCAATTTTGTGGTGGCCAATTTAAGAGAACAGTGTGCTGCTGCGAATTTTTTTTTACCTGTTCAGGAAAAATGACACAGAATTGTTGTGTTGCTGAACATACATTAGAAGAGCATCACTATGTGGAAAAAATCAAGTGCATGAGTGGTTTTTTCATTTCAACAAAGTTGAAATATCTACTTATTTCAAACTTTGTTCTGAATGTTTACCAACTTCCTGGATTGGCATAAAGGTCAACAAAATTTGAGACAGGCTAGGAAAAGAAACTTGACTTTTGTTAGCTGCTAAATGACTTACCCATTTTTCCTATGTCAGAAACTTGCGGACTATTTGACCTGCCTACTCTCCCTACCTTTATGGGAATTCTGTTCTGGTAATTGATTTTAGAATGTACTCTCTTGTTCTCTATATAAGAACTTTGTAATTAATAATATCACTCATTTTGATGCTGCAATAAGGACAATCAATGCTATACCCTGTAAAACTCACTAACTCTAAAGCATTTAACTTTAATTTTGCTTTCTGTTTCTGTGCATACTTGCTTAAATTGCAGGCAAATGATAAATGAACTTTTTGCCTTTAAAGTTGGACTGAAAAGTCCACTCAAGACGGCAACCAAAGAATCACCTTTAGATTATAGCTGTCTGGTTATAACCACATAAAGACTCTTCTAAATTACCGACTTTAGATTGGTTGTCATTTATTTGAACCCATAACAAATCCATTCACTTGAAGACCCACCCTGGACCATTGGAGAGATGGGGAATTTATCTGAACTATCCTGGAACTCAGTTGAGGGAATTTTCACAGAAAATTTGGGAATGAAAAGGGTGGTTGTGAAATTTGTACTTTGGGTACTTCAGGTTCTGACTGAGCAAAAAAATAATGTCGATTGGGAACACGCCATGCTTTAAAGGAACAACTGCTTTAAAGCAACCCAGACTTTTCTTCTCCAAGACGATGTGACGTGGTGTTGCTCTTACAATCCTGAAAGCAAGTATCAGCCAAGGCAGAGGAAGACACCATCATCAACTGGCCCCCCGAAAACTCATCAAGTAAAGTAAAAAATAAAGACAATGCTCATTTTTTTGTGATTG
>PVJH01023609.1:0-18641 GCA_004026705.1 Nesogale talazaci | reverse complement strand
ATTTATTAAGTGTAATAGGGAGTACTTTGAAGATCATAAAGTTGTTTTGGAAAAAATAAATAAACAGCTTTGAAAAAATATTATCTTTTTTAGGGTAGTCCCTCATATTTCGGTTCAATATAATTATTTTACTATTTCTGGCGATCTATTTTTAAAAATTAATCATTGAAATCCCTTGGAACCACAATTATGTCAGACACAGAGTGAGCATCATGAGTTATTTTCATGATATTTTCATCCTCTTAGTGGCAAAGTTACTTTAAAATGGCAAAGTTACTTACATTTAAACTTGATACTTCAAAACAAATGCAATGAACAAACCACTGACATCCGTTGATTCCTACTCACTGTGACTCCAAAGAGGTTTTCTCAGATTGTGATTCCTTCAGGAAGCCTATCGTCTCCTCTGGTGCATTCAAATGACTAATCTCACAGTTAATAGTCCAACAGGTAACATACATGTTGATCAAGGCTCCTTTTAGTGTATCAGCATAAGATTGTATATAAATTTATGTTTTGTGAAGATATACAAAGTTGCAAAATGAGGGACAGTGGTTAGTTCTGATAATGTATTGGGAAGAGTAATTTTAAATTCCACATATTTATTTAAGTGTTGACAACAGTCATATACCTCTTATAGAGACTGTTTTAAATTCTTAATCTTATAGTTCATAGAAGAAGAAAGGAATCACAGCAGGTCGAGTTCTTTTAGACAGATAACTGCTCTGTGATCATATAAGCAGCAGTTATAGCAAACTTCCTTTCCTGTGATAAAAACTATTACTGAATGTACACCAATGTAACCAGACTTAGAGTGATTTAAATAATAGGAATCAATCATCAATCATCACTGTTTCCTGGTCCATTTTTGATCAAAACTCAAACCTTTATTTTTATTAAGTATAGGTTTGATCCAAGGATAGATATAATGTGTCTCTATAAATAGTATTTCATTTTAGAAACAACCTGGACATTTTCTTTGTAGAAGGGGAAAAATTATTTTTTGCATGTCAGTAAATAAATATATTTACTGACCTTTCTCTCTGCCACTTAGTCCACCCCTCTATTCACTCTATGGAAAGAGAAAGGGGTTATAGTAATTTATTTCCATGTGTAAATGAGATTATATTTAGGATTCCTCTGCTTCAACATGATTAATTATGGATATTTATAACCTTGAGAAAGACAATATGTAAACCTAACATTGTTTGGTTTTGTTGGGAGGAGGTGGTTATAAATCTTTTGTTTTCCCATAATAAGCATTAACATTATTTCTTTTTTTATAATAACAAATAAGTAAAGAACTATTCAAAATGCTTAAAGCTACTCAGTTAAACATCAGCTCTTTCATTTTGGCTTTGAGAACATAAAAGCCATATTCCTAAGACAAAGGAAAAAGCTAAACATTTCTAATATCAAAGTTTTCTCTGTGGTGTAAGAACAGACAATTCTCTCACCTTTTCCAAGTTATTTTGTATTTCACAGGTCTAAAGAGAAAGAAACTTAAAAAACTAATCAGGATTTCAAAAGGACCAGAGAAACAGTCTAGTTTTATTAGCCAGGGATTACTTGTTATAGTTTTAAATGGCATGTTCTTTCCCTTTACTTGGGTTACTTAAAATTTAAATTTGTATTTGAAGGTGACTGAAAACCAAAGTAAAACAAAAAGTTGCTTCACAGATAATTTTTAACATGTTTTAAGTTAGAGTGTGTTAAATTCTATCATGAGAAATATGGAATTGATTCTAATGTAAGGAGCTGCTGAAAGATCAGGGAAAATAGAATAGAAATGTAGTGAAATAGCTCAACAAACTTCTTGAAACAGGTTCATTTTTTTTCCTTTATTTGCATGATATAATCGCTTCTATAGGGAAACATAGTTTATTGAATTATTATTTTTATAAAATGGTGAGTCATTAGTGTGTGGTAGCAGAAAAGACCCTTTATCAGGAGAACATTAGAGGACAATAAAATGACAATGCAATATAAGGATGAGCTCTTGGATTTTACTTGGAAAATTAGAATATTAAATGTGAGTGTAAGAGCCAATTTATCAGAATCAATTCTTGCAATGAGTTGGCATTTATGCAATAAAGATAAGAGAGAAAAAGTAGTTTGCAGAAAGAAGATCCTAATGATGAAGTGAAATGGACAACTTGATTCAACTTTGACTTTAGAAAGCGTACCTAGAAGATTGTTGACAGATTGAAGAAAAAAAGAACCTTTTGTATTTTTGAAGTTTGAATTAGTGCTTTTTGTTAGAAGCTGGAAAGGGTCTGAAATCATGAATAAAACTTTCTAGAACTGAAAATTAAAGGGAAGTTGTGTTCGACAGGGTTAGACAAAAACAGGAAACTAATAATTCTCTCTATATATTTATATAGATAGAAAGATATATAAAATAAGAAATAAACAGCTAACTAATCTATGAAACAGTATAAATGGCTCAGTGCAACTCACTTGTGTGAGACAGCTAGTAGACTGGCAGTCCTTTGAGTCTTCAGGGCCACCCAGTAGTCTTCTGTAGAGCACTTCAGGCTGTCTGGCCACAAGCAGCAAATGGCAAAGCAGGTCATCAACAGTCCCCAGTTCAACAAATGTATATTCCATGAGCATGGTGAAGCAGGGCTTGAAGGAACCTCAACTCACAACAACACAGTTCACAGATTTGGTGTTCCACAGGTAGTGTAGCTTGGAGACCAAGACACAGGACAAACAAGGCAGCTGCTGGTCCAGAGATCCAAGAGCAAGAGGGCTAAGGCAGGGCTCGGTGAGTCATTTCTGTTTCCACCCTTCAATTGATCTTACATGTGTTCACTGGCCATGCTGTCATAACAAACTTACCTATTTTCTTTAGCCATATTGGTGCAATAAGCCTACCTAACACTGAGCCTATGGACAGGCTGAAATGCTTGCTATGGGATCACCTGGATCTACTTGTTGAGTGGAAGTGGGAGAAATGCAGCAATAGATAGACCAGTTGAATCTGGGCACTGACACCTGTGCATCTAGCTGACAGGAACTAGATGAGAACATGAGAGCAGGTCAACTGGTCTGAAGTTCATGACCTAACACAGGGTCTAGAGTTGTTGATAAATTGTGGCGGAGCCCATAGTCTAAAGGCAAGGCAGCCTGTTGAGGCTAAAAGAAGCAGCCCACATTGAGTTGACCAGAACCCAACCAGATGAAAAGATTTTCAACCTGTGAACTGCGGCATATTGATGCAGTCTTTATGCATGGCCTGTACTGATTTAACTTTGCTTATGGATGAGGATTTCACAAATTCCAACTGGTATGAAGATTTTTCACATCAAAGAATATGATTGTCTCCTCAGAGATGTAAGTGGGCAGTATTGGATACCCAAATGGAGAAGATAAAGGTATGAAGTGGTTGACTTACAAACTTACATTGATGGGGGAATATAATTATAGGATTAGAGGATTAAGGTATAGGTGTTAACAGCAATTGTTGGGCATGGGATATTTTGGGTTTTTTTTCATTTATAGAGTTAAAATGAGGGTGGGGCATATTGAACTATATGCATTTTAGTTTTATATTGTTAAGTACAGATATGATTTTTTTATTGTTTGATAATTATATGTGGCTAAAGAGTTGCATTAAGATATCAAACTGACGAGCTGTCAAACTGTCTGTTGTAGTTTTATATAATCATCTGTCAATTTAAGAGGAAGGGGTGGAGTTTAGCCTGAGCTGGATGTTTAAAATGCCACTGGATCCACAAGACTTCCCAGCCACTTGTCTTCCTAAAACCAATGTCCTTACCTGTGTCTTGTGATTCTAGGAAGGACTTTATAGATTTCTATCAGAAATATGGGCTAATATCAGTCTTATGGACTGGATCTGAAATGGGATAGGATATTTTCTCAATATTCAATTGCTCTTATTTATAAAGCTCTTTCTTATGCACCTATGCATGTTTGTGAATTTTTTCCCACCTGTATCAACATATATGTGCATATACTAATAAACATATTAGAAAAATATTTACAGTTTCAGAAATCCAAAGGGGCAGTTCTATTTTGTACTATTTGGTCACTATGTGTCCAGATGACCTCAATGGTACTGATTTTGGTTTGTGGTTTTGAATGCAAAACTTTTTATTCACCACATTTTAAATAAATGTGTCCAATGATTCTTAATGGATATTTTACTCCCATAATAGTATTCATGATTATATTGTCCACTTATGATAATCACAGGTCAAAATGCTTCATCCTTTAGCATATAACAGATGTTCAAAACATGTACCATCAATTAACTTGGGAACCCTCATGCAGTCACCTCTACTATTGTACAGGTTAATCTCCATTTGCATATCTAGTTAATCATTTTCTGTGCAACTTGAGACCTAGCCCTGCTACTCCCTGAAACATATTAATATATGAAAATTAAAACCTTTTATACCCTTTTGATGTATAAAATTATTTATCAAGTTATTCATAAAGTTTAGGGTGTAGTCCATCCACTTCAACTGATAGACTGGCAGTTCCTGACATGTTTTTAAAGCTCAAGCAGAAAAAAAAATGACTTTACTTGAAGGATATCTGATGGCTCATCATATTGCCGGTAGAGTGGAAAAGCAGGCTGAGAAATTGGGAAATTTACTATAGTATCTTGATAGAAGGGAAAGGAGCCAAAGTCTTGTCTTGGGAACATTCTGGTTAGGATATTGCATTCTGCTGGCACTGACACCATTGCATACCTATCATGGTCTTTACTGCTGAATGATCACAGTGCTGACTGCCAATACGATGTGAAAAATGTCTTCATATACTAATAGTGTTTGGTCAGTTTTCAAGATTCAAACCTGGAGGTGAAGTGTGAGCATTAAATCATGAGAGCCTGTGGCATCTATTCACACTGTAATCATCCACAAAGGAGGGAGAGGCTTTAACGAGTGTCTTCTGACTTAATAGTGTTTCCCATTCAGGCATAATAACTAGGGATACCCTGAAAGTTAAAAATGCTGTTTTGATACTCAGTAACAAAAATAAAAATGGTCAGGAAAAGTTCCTGTAAAAGTGGAATTGAAACATAATGGTTCCCCATGCCCCAGGAAATGTTGACGCTCCATTGTTTGTATATTGTTACAGGACACATTTTCTAAAGCATCCTGCAAGACAATGATTCCCCCTTCTTAGCTAAGTCCTTCCTTCTTAAGCTTTTATAATGGAACTATAATAAAATATACAACTATACTTTCCCTTCTATCTTACTTTTAAATTGGTATGCTTATCCTTCACCTTTCCCCAAGAAAGACATTTATCAAGTCTGTCTTTCTTACTCTTCTCCCAATGAGAAAGCATCCATCTGAATGCTTTTGTTATTGAACTCATAACAACTCTATCAACAACAGAAGGAAACGTTGACTGACACTGCATTATGCTCACAATAATTTAAAGTTTGAACCAAGTTTTGTAGTCACTGTGTATATCGACAGAATTGAAGGTCTTCATTTTGTTGATCACCTACTTTACTGTGGTAGTTATATAATCTCTTCTCAATTTGAGAGGGACTTAGGAATGAAGGGGTGGAGTTTAGCCTGCCCATAGGTCACAGATTGATTGGAGGGAAAAGTGGGAAATGACTCGCTGAAGTCAGGACACAGACTCACTCCCTGGGAGACATTTCTGAGGAGAAGCCACATGATGCTGCCTTGAGGCACTCAGTGTTTCAGGGCTGAAGGAACCACATGGACACCCCTGTCAGTTGTGGACACTTAAAACACCACGGGATCCACATGACTTTCAACCCAATGGTCTGTGATCTTCCTGCATTCGGCGTCATTGCATGTGTTTCCTGAGTCCAAATAGGACTTTATAGGTTGGTATTGTCTAATATTGGACTTATGGACTTTATTTGGACTGGTATGGGATGTTTTGTCAGGATCCCACACTTCTAAGGTTTGACCATGAATCATCCCCTGGGGTCTGTTCTTCAGCTTCTGGAGGGATTACTGGTCATTCTTTTGAGTGCTGCAGAAACAAGAGATGTCATGTGGCTGCAGGACCATGAGACATAGCAGAAAGTCTGGCCTTGGGACTGCACAGGGAGGCAGCCCTGCAACCCGTGCCCATTGTCCCAGAGAGAAAAGCTCCATATCAGTGCCTGCACACTGGTTTTAGGTGGGTAAGACGGGCTAACAAATTAGATGTGGTGACACTGTTCCAGTAGCATTTGGAAGAAAAGCATTAAACAAAGCTCATTTGTGGCTGCCCAAATTAAGCTATAAGATATGATAGAGGTCTTCATTTTACTGTGATTAAGTACATATGGTTGTAATGGAGTGAGGTGGAAGGAGATGTTTTGCAAAGAGGCAACGAAAGCCGAAGAGAGAGGAGAAATAAACTGCTTAAAAATCATTCGTTGAAGTAAATTTCCAGCCCCATCATATTGATTTCCGGAGAAGAATTTAAAGGGGCTACAACTGAGAAGGCATCCTTGGCTTTCTGGACACTAGATTTTGGTTGGGGAGTTTCTAGCTCGATTTCTTCTTGATGTCTTTACTACCATTTAGATTTCGCTGACTATCCAGAAAGAAGTTATGAGGATGATTCAAAGAAAATCCATAATCTTCAACTCTGTGTGTCATCTCGAAGTACTTCTGGCAGGCTACCTGATAATGTGTCCCTTTTACTAGTTCCAAAATCTGGCTTTTTCCTGCAGGAGTGATCTTATAAGACTTCAAGTTTGGCTTTAGCAGCTGTGGATCCCTGTGACAGAAGGGGCACACATAATAATCCTCTTGACTTGGTGGATTGGTGAGAATAGTCTTGAGGCAACTGAAAGGTGTATAACCTGTTTGCTTGCCTTCCTTTCCAAAGCTATGACAGATATTGGAAGAGTAGACCTTATCAAACTTGTCTGGATCCATCTTTCCTCTGATAAATTCTTGCTTCCGAAATTGCAGTGCCTGTTCCAATGTTAAAGCAATGCCTTTCAGGAATAGGCCAGATTGCATTTGGCCTCCAAGGCGAAGATGGTGATTTTCCCAGAAGGCTTTATGTAACTGATGCATGCAGGGTGGGAAATATTTCATAGAAAGTAAATCAATCTGCTCTAAAGAAATCATCCCAACATTGCCCTGTGTGCTGTAATCTTGGCCAGTGTTGGAATGACTGAGGTGTTTAAGCAGAGGTTGAAGTCTCTCATTAGACTGCACAGCAGGCAAGGATCTAGCTGCTAATGTCAAGGCCTTGGATTATTTAGCTCTAAGTTCATTCAAGATGATTGCCACAATGTCCTTAAGAGGGACAGATGCAAAGCCATCTTCCAAATAGATGTTTCTTCCTTGAACAGATGTAGAGCATCAGCAAAAAGGATTTTATAAAATATCTCAAACTCCAACTGAGTCCCACTTAAACTTGGCAATGTGACAATGATCTTTTCTTGCAGACAGTGCCAAGTTGTCTGTCCAGAATAGCATGAGTGATCTCATGATCTCAGCAAAAGTTCAAGAAAAATGTTTATAATTATAAAACATCATGAATTTTTTAAATGGCACTGAAATAAACTTGTACTAGCATTATAAATCATGTCCATGTCTTGTCTTAGGTTATGTTTTCTGAAGAAACCAAACCAGTAAACTGTATGTATATCAAGAGATGTATATCAAGGCCACAGAGATTTATCTTAAGGTTATGGAGTTGTAGAGGCTGACAAGTTATAAGGTTAGGGGTCAATATCATAGTTAAAGTGGTTGAAGAATCCAAAATAGGTAAGTTAGATAGTAGGCTGCTGACTGCAAAGAGAAATGAATCTGATTTTGGCAGATAATATAAAGGCTACTGAGAACTTCCAAGGAAATAGAAAATTTATCACTGAATCAAGTCCAAAGAATCAGAGGTAAGATGACAAGCAGGATCGATGACAAAGCAACGAGGTAAGATGACAAAGCAACCAGTTTTGTCAGAGTGCCCACTTATAGGAGAAGCAGGCTATGCTTCCTGGGGTACTCTGTTTCAATTGGTTGGCTGATAATAGCTGATTGTATCAGGGATATGATTACTTTGCACATATCTCTTCATCATGGGTGATGACTATATCAAAAAGACCAGACCACAAAAAATCATAGTCCTTTCAATTTTACATAGTATTAAGTATAACATGACTTAATTTAAAAGGGACAAAATAGAAGAAACAATAGATGGCACCATATACATCTCAATCAGGTCAGTTTATGTAATTGTGACTGAAAAAATAAAACTAACCAAACTTTTTGCTTGGTGGATGGCAAAATTGATGTGTTGAAATCAGCAGAAGACATGAGCAGAGTATTCAATGAGAATATATAACATTTAGCAAGGTAATGAAGAATTTGTTCAAGGAACAGTTAATGGGAGATGGAGCATTTCCTGAGCTCATTGGGTCTAATTGCTATTTGTGTGCCCTGTTTTAGAGGAACTAGGTGCCATTTTCCAGAGAGTCTAAGAGCATTGGATCTCTCTGGGAGACTTGTAGAAATGCTTCTTTGAACTGCCTGCAGATAATTGCACTCTTCAATTGACCTAGTATTTTAACCTTCTGTGGCTTCTACTCGTACCTTAGTCATCCAGTTTTCTGTTATTTGCAGGGCAAGTTGGCTGGTCTTCTCAAGGGATGCTGGTTCAGTGGTTGTGAACCCATGAGGATGGTATTATATGGGTGATCTCATAAAAAGCCATGATGGTATGGTCCTTGGCAGTTTAGGTGCTGCAGACGACATACAGGGCTGTCTGCTGCAATGGAAGTGCCACAGAAGGCTGGTGGGTTGCATGCTTTTGTGTAGAGTCCTGCAAATGATGGATGGAATCACTCTGGTCAGGTAGATTGCTGCGGAGGTTGGGCAGAGGGTCCCACAGAGTGTTGGCCAAGGTACCTTAAGCCATGTGAGGCACTACAGCAGGTGCAAGGAAGATTCCTTAGTCACATGGGACCAAAGAGGATGAGTGGGAACTCCCCTGCCATGTAGACCGAGGTTGGTTTCTTTCTGAGAGATGTGTCTGCAATCATCCACTGATCACAGTGATGGGTTTAAACATATTTTCTTTGAAATAAACTTGTCCATGTATGCATTGAAAATCTACTAGGAATACTTTTACATCCCTATGTTTCTGTCAAATTACATGCAATAAGTATATCATATTTTTATCTAATTTGAGAAATTACTATATATGCTGTATTTGAAAGTATAAATGCATTCTTTGGTGATCAAATAATGTACATACAAATGTGAGTATATGCTTCCACGGTGCTTGAAAGCAATGACTTAAAAAGATAAGCAAAATAAGTTATTGAAGCAAGTTTATTTTTCATTCTGGATGTGGCCTGTCTGCATAAGCACTTACTTTATACACTTGCTTTTCTAATATAGTTTCCTCCATAATTTATGATAAGCTAACCAATTTTCAGTTCTTGTACTTGTCATCACTTAATGCCTTTCTGAGTAAGTGTGTTATGACAACCACTTTCTAGTCTTCAGGAATTTGATCTGTCACAAATACACTTCTAAAAATATCATTTGCAACTTCGTCCATTTCTATCACACTTACAATGAAATCTATGGGTGGTGTGCCAGATGAGTCCAACACAGAGCGTTGGTTTTCCTGAAGAAAGCCTGATGACACCTGAATGGCACTCGCAGTAACTTTCATAAAATGAAATGATCTTTCTCTTATCTGAACTACACCTACCTCATTAGAGACAACAGGAATTCATTCTTATATAAAGGCAAATCTAGTGATTGTTAATTGTAAGATTGAATCCAGATAGACACTGATTTTATTTATATTAAAGAATGCCTTCTCTTGATTTTGAAGCTAAATAATAATGCCAACTTCACAAGTTTCATGAAAATGAATTGAGATCAAACATTTGGGAATCTAATTTTACTTACCCTTTTTGATGGTTAGGTATTATGTCAATGAGATCCTCCTGGCTAAGGGTAGGTGTGGAGTCCAAACTTATGATCAGGTCATAGCCTGATGACACTTTTTGGGGGTTGTGGCATTTTCTGAGTGTAAGGGAGAGATTGAGCAGAGCTACTTTCTCCTTGACCCTTCAAACCTTCTCCTGGAGCTAGAGCCTACATTTGGTTGATTGATTTCATGTTTTTTGCATGTCAATTTCAGGAGCTGTCAGTAGACTACCCACCATGGATTCAGTTCCTTCTGCTCCCACCAAGTTGTTGCTTTCCACTCATCCCCTCTGCTTTCTGTTCATCAACTTCCACAACTACACACATCAGGAGAAACCTAACTTGACACGGCTTGGTCTTACCAGCTTCTACAATTTTGTAAGCCATTTTCTATTTAAATCTCTTTCTATCGGAAAACACAAGCATCATTGATTTTTCTTCTCTCAAGAACTCAATCTAGCATACTCTTGAAGATAGTGCTGAACTCTTCAATTGAGGCATCTATAAAAGTGGTGTGGCCTCTGGGCATTTATGAACAGAATGAAAAAAAACTTTGTAACATTGTGCAAGCAACCAGGAGGATCAGGGGTCCCATGGCTGAGAAACTAACAACCTGAAAAGAGGCTGTCAATTGCCAGCATGACTGGAAAGAGGTTTTCTTAACAAAAGAGCTATGTCCTGAGATTGTCTTATTCTGAATTATAACCTGGGTAATTTCCCCAGGAAGTCTATCAGCCATTCTCTTTAGAAGCAAGTATGACGAAACTTTTTCTCAAATACTTTAGACATTTTATTTGGAGAGACCAGCTAATGGAAAAGGATGCCATGCTGGCAAAGTCCGTGAAAGAGAGGAAGAGTCTCAACATGATTAATATGGGTCAAATAACTGGTACCAGCAAATCATTGTGAGGATGAGGTGGCATTGTTTCCGTTTTGCACAGAAGCTGGTATGGGTCAGAGTTAACTTGAAGGCAACTAAAAACAACACGTTTCCCAATAAACTGCTGATGTAGAGCATTGTTTGTGAGTTCTGCATAGAGAATCAGAGAATGCGATAGGAGGAGTGTTTGGGGTCAATTGGTAAGAAATTTGGAGGTTTGAGGAATGACTGAACCCTGCCTCATAGAAATTGCTCTCTGGTTGGAGAGGAGATTGATTCTTCTAGACCCCCATCCCCACAAAAATACCTTTTTCGTGCCACTTCTAGCACTAGTATCTCACTTTCACATGATGATTTTCTTATTTTTAGTTTGATTAATTACTTACATTCTTTATACACTTCTCCATCTTTGCCAAAGTTGACCAGAAAAATGGAAAAGGAACAAAACAAAAACAGAAAAAAAAAAAAACCAGAAAAACTCCATATATCTCAAAGCTTCTTCATATATCACACTAGGATTCCAAAGCGGAATTATCTGTGAAATGCTTCCCTTTCCCTCACTTCCAGAGCATTACCAATTCTTTTTGCTTTCTACTAAGCACCATTCTCATCTCATTTAAAAATATTTCATAATTTAGAAAAATAAAATTTTATCCCAGTATATACAAACCAAAACACTCAGTCTTTCCCATTTAACTAGTTTCTCTTTAAATCAGGGGTGGGGAAGCTATTTCCTGGCAAGGGTCATTGAATATTCATAACATCTTTCTCAGGCCATAATCATCAAATAAATAATTAACTCTGCCTTATTGTGATGGCTAGAAGTACTTCACTGGTGAGGTGTGTGGCATTAGCTGGTATTGCTGATATTGCTGATATGAATGACTTTATAGGGCATGCAGTGGGACTTTCTCTGACCCATCCATGGTCCTCTTTACAGAAACTCCATGTGGTTTGCTGACATAGGAGCCAAGCTCCAAGCTGTCAGCATTCTGCCACATTTCCATGGCAGATGGATACAAAACCCTCTGCACCAATTAGTTTGCAATACCATTGAATCCTACTTCATCTTTTTGTATAATTTATTTGCAATTGCAGGAATTTGAAGGGGTCTCAATTTACCATATGTGGCAGTCATGTGCTTATGCTAATTTTATGATTGAAATGTAAGGGTGGAGTGTAGCCTGTTAATCTAGAGATAGTCATTGAGCAGCCAATGAGGCCTCTGGCTTTCTCCTGAGACTTCCGGGAAATCTCGTGATATTTCCCTCATGAAGATGAGAAGCTATCTCCCCAGTTGTTGGGAGTTAGTCTCAGAGATGATGAATCATGGACAAGACAGGATGGCAGAGTCCGAGAAGCTGGAGGAGCAGACGGAGAGACCACATGGCTTTGCCCTGATGGAGCCAGACCTCTGAAGCTGTGGCAGCCACATGGAGGTATCTGCCAGCCATGAGTTGCTTCTGTCACCACTAGATGCTGTTGATGGACCCTGAGGCCTGGAAGCGAGGAGCGATGGGGAGACTCCTGCCACCGCCAGGACTCTGCACCCACTGACCTGTGACTTCGTGAGTCGAAAGGAGACTTTATAGACTGATTTCGGGCATATGGGTTAATATCGGACTTATGACTTTGAACTGGACTGCGCTGGAATGTTTTCTCAATGTCGTTTTCCTCTTGTATATGAACCTTTTCCTTACATCCATATGCATGTCTATGAAATTTGTTCCTCTAGTCTACCTGGTCTAATACACCCTAAGACCCATGAGCTAGACTGGGTTGGGCTGTCTTCTAGATATAAAATTACTTCTTGATATAGTGTTAATTCTTATACAGATGTAATTTCACTTAATTTGTTTCTCTAGACATTTGTTAGCTCTACCCTCTCCTCCCTGGAACAAGTTATCAAAATCTCTCTTCGCCATTCCAATGAATGCTCTCAAGTTATCAATCTGCATCTACTTTTGTCTATATTTTTGTCTAGTTCTTATCAAGGAAATCTGCTCAAAAAGCAAGATTACTCTAATTAAAAATTCACAGTATTTAAATAGTTGATTTTTAGTATATAGCATATTAGAAACTTGTATGAGTCACATCATTATTCTTGTCTAGGTTGTACCATTAGGTATCCCTGGGTGATCTAAGCAGTTGAGCACTCAACTTGAGAGTTGGGTAGTTCAAACATTCCAGATGACTCAGAAAAGTTCTTCTCTGGAAAAAGAGGGCTCCTATAAGTCACAGTTGCCTTGATGGCAATACCAGCACAGCTACCACAGTTGACATCTTTCAAGAGTTTAAATTAACCTCTGCCTTCACCACTGGGCCATTTACATATTCTTTTCTAGGCCTTAAGTGAACTTTATTCTTCCCTATGTGTCGACGTACTAGTCTTCCCTCAAATCGTATTTTAATTTCTTCAGGGAAATATTCTCTGAACCTTAATAATATGTTGCTCCCACTGGCACATTATAAATTAATCTTCACAGATCTCTAGTAATGCTAGAGATTATTTATCATTTGGTAGATATCTGTCTGATCTATTAACTAGACAATCCAAAAAATTAGGGGCTCAATAATACCGAGACGTGACAATCTACTTTCAACAGGCCCAAGTGTCCATTGTGTGTACACACACACATACACACACACACGTAGGTATAAATAAGAGGGTAAGTAAAGCATTGTTACTAGAATTATAGATCATACATGTTTAGGTTTATTCCAAAGAAATCATATTCAATCATGGCTCTGGAGTCAGTCAATGGCTAAATACAAATTTTCATCTTCATGTACTTGCACTAGGTTAATTAGGGTGCCTTTAAAATATAGTCCAGTGAAAATGCTGGTTCTTCAGGGAATCTACTAGACCAAGAGTCCACAAACTTTTTTTTTTCCACAAACTTTTTTTTCCCACAAACTTTTAAGACAAAGGAGACAATCTTGTTCCTCAGAGCAATCTCTAGATTAGTCAAGAGCTCATAGTGATCTCAATAAATGACAAAATATTGTAAAATGGAAGAGACTGTTGACACATCCTATAGCCATCCCATGACTGATTACCAATCAGACCATCATGATAAATAGGATTTTTGCTAGTTGATTTTCTGAAGCATACCACTGCCTTTTTTCTAGGTTTGTTTCTTGAAGCTTCTCTGTATGAGGGCATCATAACAATGAATATGACTCCATTGTCATATATAGAAAAGTACTTTCAGACATAGGTATGCCTGTGTGAATATGTATTAAATTGTGTTGTGGAGAGAGTGAAGCTATTTTAAATATTAGTAATAATAAATTCCAGCTTTCAAAGACTTTTATCTCAGCGAAAGATAGTACAAGACATAGAGATGCTCAGAGTGAATATAATACTGCTTGAAGTGACTGAACTATGGAGTGACATGATATATGTAGTAATTTCTGGAGGAAACAATATTGTTAACATATAGTATTTGAAATATCAATATGAACATCCATATTTTTTGTTAACGTCACTACAATATAGCTGAGGGTCTAGTTAAAAATTTGGAATTTTCTTTCACATAGAATTTAGGACAATCGCCTATGGCCGTACCATCTGGAACACACCCCATCTCACCTGATCTCAGAAGCTAAGCAAGATTGAACCTGCTTAGTACTTGGATGGGAGAATTTAGGACAATCTTTCTAAAAGCTCAATGTAACTCATCCCATTCATAGGACAAATTACAATTTTGTCCACTTATAAAATACAACTTTTCTTCTCCTGGTGTGCACTGTCTCTGTCACTTCGCTCTACAGACATTCTTTAAACATTCTCTGCTTTATCTAATTGATTGCTTTCTCTATCAGCACATCTCCTATATTGCTTTTAGATCAGTTAGCCCTACCTACCAACAAATTGTATATTATATTATTTTATCCAGAATATAATTTACTCAGAATGTTTTGATATAGTTTAAAGAAAAGAAATATAAGAAATGATATGTATATCAAACAGATAGCAAAAAAGCAAAATGAAACATATTATGGAATGCTCCATTCCAAAATGTACAGAATATGAGCAACCATTTTCTTGCTCTGAGGGGAAAGTATTTCAGATTGCAGCTTTATTTTAGTTGGGATAAAGTTTGATGATGATACATACAGTGATTATTTCTGCAGTACCTTGTACCTATATCGCATTAAGTTGCAGTAGACAGTATAATTACCTTGCAAGTATGGTTCCAATGAAATTCCTGGTATCTAGGCATAAGTTACCAGTGTGGGGAACAGGGTTTCTGCAGATGTTATTAAGTGAAGGATGCAGGATGAGATTATTCTGGATTATTTGGGGGAACCCAATGTCTTCTCAAGGTTTTATCTATGAAAGAAGCAGGCAAGAGTGTAAGAGTTAGAGAAGAAAATGTGATAACTGAAGCAGAAAGAGTAATGGAAAATTATAAGCATGCAGCTGGTTCTTGGTGGCATTCAGGAAGAAAGGTGGGGGGAAGTCAGGCTACCTTTAGAGCCAGGGAAAGCCAAGCAAAGGGTGTCTCTCCCAGAGCTTCCAAAGGGAACACATTGTTCTAGTTATACCTTCATCCCGTAATACCCATTTTTTATTCCTGAGTTCCTGACCCACATGATGTTTGTAAAGTTTTAAAACAATGAGTTTGTAGTAAATTATTGAAACAAATAGGAAACAAATACACTGACATCTTATAATAACACTAATAAGCATTTTTAACATTGACTTGCCATTTTTCATCTCTTTCCTAGAGTGTTAAGTGTTGAACAGTTGATATCAAAGTCAACCATTCCAAGCCACTACCTTCCCCAAACTAGAAAGAAGAGGTTGTCATTGCCTGTGAAAATGCGCAATCAGAAACTGTCTGATGGGTTAGCGAAGGGTCAGCAGTCACTCAATGACAGTGGGATTTTTGTTATCGTTGGTTTACTAGTTAAAGCCTCCTACCAGATCTCAGCCTCCTAGATAAGAAGAAGGTTCCTTTAGCAACAGGAGTAATTGAACCATTGCTTGTCATATACATGAGCGGAGTGAAATCACAGCTTATCTTTCAACAGAGTAGTCATAAGGAGGGCTTTTCTGAACACAATGGAATCAGATGGTTATAGATGTGTGTGTAATGCTGGTCACTGCTACAAAGAAAGGTGGCTTCTCTTATTTAAAAAACAAAGTGAAACTTAGATTCTTGCTGCCAGTAGCTGCCATCCAGTCTGCTGGGACCCATTTTGACCCTCCATAACAGAAGGAAGCACTGTAATCCTTTAAATAAATAACCATAATAAATTCCTAAAATGTCGATGGACATTCAAGGCAACGTTGGTATCTATTTTCCTCTGAAAACAAAGTGGAAAGGAGAATCAAGAGTAGGAGGCAGATATTCTATAGGTGGCCAGACATCCCACTTTTTAACAATTTGCCCTGCATCCCACGGCATTTTAAAATTAAATAAATATATTACAATACTATTTTTGCATTCTGTGAACATTTTTCTGCTCCATATAGACCAAAATTTTAATCAAGAACCCTCTCCCCTAATCAATGGTGCCCCGCTTAAAATCTGGTCACTCAGAAGTGTCTCCTTTGGTCTGAGAATCTGAGAAACGGGATGATGTCAAGCTATCATTATTGTGTTCAAAGTTGCCCCAGAAGAATCCTGATCAAAGAATGGAGTGAGGAGGCTAAAACATAAAATTATCATGAACTTTGGACTTTCTGGAGCCATGCAGGGAGGATGAGTTCCTGAATGGATTGCTCATAGATCATCGCTAAGCCTTAAACTCCAACATATCCCCTGTAGACCTCTTAAAAGCCAGCAAAAGTTGAGCTTGCTGTTATGCCCATCAACCAGTATGAGGGTTCAAACTGACAAAGGCAACTCAAAGGATTAGAAAGGAACCTTAAGGAAAGTGAATGTATGCCCATGAAGGGCAAATCAGAAAAAGGGGGTGATGAGAATGGTTACGTAACTCTTGTCATATCATAATTCATATCACTCAGTTCTACAAATATAAGCTGTTTACGTGGTTTATGTTTTGCTGTGCATACTTTCAGTGACAAGAACCAAATAGAAGTTAGGGGTAAATTTACAATACTTAAAAAAATTGAGGAGAAATGAACCAGTCATGGTACAGTGTAGCAACCATGAAACATACAACCTTCCTCTAGTTCTTAAATACTTCCTCTCCATGACTATCCTGATCCCTAGTCTACATTATAAATTTGGCTAGAGCAGAGGATGTACACTGGTATAGATAGGAACTGAAAACACAGGAAATTCAGGACAGATGATCCCTTCAGGACGAATGGTGAGAATGGTGATAGTAGAAGGGTGGCGGGAAGGTGGGGGAGAAAGGAGGAACGAATTGCAAGGATCTACAAATAACTTCATCTCTGGGGGATGGACAACAGAAAAGTAGAGGAAGGGAGACATCAGACAGTGCAAGAGATGAGAAAATAATATGAATTCATAAATTATCAAGGGTAGATGAGGGAGAGGGTAGTGGGGAGAGAAAGGAAAAAAAGTGAGAATGTGATATCAAGTGCTCAAGAAGAAAGCAAATGTTTTGAGAATGAGAGCAACAAATGTACAAATGTGTTTGACATACAATGGATGAATGTATGAATTGTGATGAGCTGTCTGAGTCCCCAATAAAAGAATTAAAAAATTAACAAAATATTATAAGTTGAAGAAAAAATTGATTTGATGTGGAGTTGAGTAGTTTATTGTGATTCCACTATAAAAATAATATAGATTTATTGTCACCATATTGAAAATGCAATTGCTATTATAATATTTGAAATAAAGTAAGAGTACGATGAAAAGCAATGTGAGTATAAAATTGGAGTAGATTTATATTGCAATTTTTATCTTACACTTTAGAGTTGCTCATCTGTACTTAAAATGAAAGGAGTATAATTAGAGACTCAATCTTTCCCAAAACATGTAAGTGAATTTCACATATTTTAAATACATTGTCCTATTTCCCCTGTGTATGTACTGCTTCACTAATGATAAGTTCTTTGTAAATGTAAATGCAGGCTATGGTTAGGCTCACAGCTCATCTAATGAGTAAGAAGGAGGACACACTGGAAAAGTGCCCTTTCCTCTTAGAATTCAGCCTGCTGTGCTGTGTACAGTCATGCTGATTCAGAACAGGTCAGTTAATATAATTAGTAAAGTATAGGTTATTTAGTGGAGTTCTACTATATATAGTATTTCTATATCCACTCCCTTTTCTTTATGAAGTTCCTTATTGTTTTTTAAATTTTCCTTATACATTATTTTTTCAAGATGCCTTCACTTATATTACCAGAGTTAAATTCTCTCACAATATCTGTAGTACTTAGATTTTGTAATAGTCATTGTATAATATGTTTTCTTCCACAATGGTGCTGATATCTGCAGTGAGTTACACAGCATTATGTGTTGAGTGGTTGGTCCCCAGCCCCATCCACCAGCACTCCGTGCAAGAAAAGATGAGGCTGCCTAGCACTTGAATATTTACATCCTCAGAAATTCTAAGAAGCAGGTCATGGGGGTGGGGACGAATAAGTAAATATTAAGGAAACATATTAATGCTAATAGAAGTTTTTATTTACAAAGACATCTTTTTGCTAAATTCTTATTTGTGTGCTCCCAGTGGGCTATCATGTAGAATCAGTGCTAGGAAACTCCTTATCAAACTGTCCAAAGACAAGGAAGCAGGGGAATAGGAGTAAAAGATAGCAACTTAATGAAAATCAAAAGGCTAACTTACTTCCACCACTCGATAAATGAAAGAGTTTACTTTTGTAGGTCCTGGGGTGTTGACTGATGCTATGAGGGTGTGTGTGTGTGTGTGTGTGTGTGTGTGTGTGT
>PVJH01023608.1:0-34497 GCA_004026705.1 Nesogale talazaci | reverse complement strand
CTGTGGGTGTGGGATGCTGGCCCCTCCCCCAGCCTGTTCTCTGCCATGCCCACTTCTAGAGAGGGAGCCCATCTGACTCTGGTTGCTTCCAGCTCTGTAGCTCTCTCTTTTCTTGCATCCTTCCATGCATCTATGCTGTCCTACAGGGTGTTTTGTGATAGGAACTGCTTGCCCACTCGGGTTTCTGTGGAGACAAGACCAGTACTCTCCCCGCCCCCCCCAACCCCGGGGAGATTAGTGCCCTTTTCCCTCTGCTATCCTTTCCTTTTTGAACTCCCTTTTATCTCCCTATCCCCTCTACCTGTTCATCTTTCTCCCATTACTCTGTTGCATCCAACGTGTACCTCCCTGGGTTTGGTTCTCCCTCCTCCCCTTACCCTACATCTGGGACCAATTGTTATAGTACAGAAGTTTTCTCCTTTATACTCACCATACTGTTTCTACTTACCTCAGGGGGCTCATGCAGTATTTCTCCTTTTGTGATTGACTGACTTCGCTTAGCATAATTTCCTCCAGTTCTTCCCACGCAGAGATGTGTTTCATGTGTTCATCCAAGCTTTTGAGTGAGGCATAGTATTCCATTGTGTGTATGTGCCAGAGTTTGCTAATCCGTTCATCTACTGATGGAAATTTAGCTTGCTTCCACGTCCTTGTGATTATGAATTGTGCTGCAATAAATATTGGCGTGCATACCACTGGCTGTGGTTTATTTCTTGCCTCTTCTGGGTATATACCCAATAGTGGTATAGCTGGATTGTAGGGTAGCTATTAAAAAACAAAAACCAAACAAGACCTCACTGCCGTCAAGTCAGTTCCGACTCACAGTGATCCTTTTGTATAGAGGAGAACTTACCCTGGTAAGTTTCTGTGATAGTACCATATATACTCCTGTATAAACCGAGTTTTTCCAGCACATTTTAAAAATATGTATATTTTTAAATTAGGGGCTCATACAACTCTTATCACAATGCATGCATACGTTCATTTTGTCAAGCACATCTGTACATTTGTTGCCATCATCATTCTCAAAACATTTGCTTTCTACTTAGGTCCTTGGTATCAGCTCCTCATTTTCCCCCTCCCTCTCCACTGCTCCCTCCCTCCTTCATGAAGCTTTGATAATTTGTAAATTATTATTATTTTGTCATATCTTACACTGTCTGACATCTCCCCTCACCTACTTTTCTGCTGTCTGCCCACCAGAGAGGAAGTTATATGTAGATTCTTGTTCCCCTTTCTACTCCACCCTCTCAGTATTGCCACTCTAAAGGGGTAATCTTTTCTGGATTCCCTGTGTTTTCAGTTCTTATCTGCACCAGTGTACATCCTCTGATATAACCAGATTTGTAAGGACGACTTGGAATCATGATGGGTGGGGGTGGAGGGGGCGGGGGCCAGGAAGAATTTAGGAATTAGAGGAAAGTTGTATGTTTCACTGTTGCTACACTGAACCCTGACTGACTCTTCTCCTCCCAGCAACCATTCTGTAAGGGGATGTCCAGTTGCCTATAGATGGGTTTTGGGTCCCCAATCTGCACTCCCTCTCATTCACAATGATTTGATTTTTTGTTCTTTGATGCCTGATACCTGATTTCATTGATACCTCATGATCACACAGCTGGTGTGCTTCTTCTTCCACCTGGACTTTGTTTCTTCTGAGCTAGATAGCCACTTGTTTTCCTTCAAACCTTTGATAGCCAGGCACCATCAGCTTCTTTACCAAATTTGCTTATGCACCCATTCATCTTCAGAACTGTATGAGGGAAGGTGAGCACATAATATGATTTTTTGTTCTTTGATTCCTGATACCTGAGTCCTCCAGCACCTCATGATCACACAGGCTGGTATTCAGCATTTTTAAAGCAGCTTTTGTGGTAAAATTAAGTGCCTTGACTGATATTTGGGTCAGCTTATACTCAAGTATATACGGTAACCCTTTTTTTAAAAAATCACTTTGTTGGGTGCTCATACAGCTCTTATCACAATCCATATATACATTCATGTGTCAAGCACATTTGTACATTTGTTGCCATCATCATTTTCAAAACATTTTCTTTCTACTTGTGCCCTTAATATCAGCTCACTTTTCACCCATCTTTCCCCACACTTCTTCCCCCATGAACTCTTGATAATTTATAATTTATTATTTTTTCTAGTCTTACACTAACTGATGTCTCCCTTCATCCACTTTTCTGTTGTCTGTCCCACTGGGAAGGGATGATATGTCAATCATTGTGATCAGGTTCTCCTTTCTTCCTCCACCTTCGCTTTCTCCTCCTGGTTTTGCTACTCTCATTATTGGTTCTGAGGAGTTTATATGTCCTGGATTCCCTGTGTTTCCAGCTCTTATCTATACCCTGTACATCTGGCTGTAGTCTAGCCAGATTTGTAAGGTAGAATTAGAGTCATGATAGTTGGTGGGAGGAAGCATTAAAGAACTAGAGGGAAGTTGTATGTTTCATTGGTGCTATACTGCACCCTCACTGGCTTGTCTCTTCCTTGTGACCCTTCCATAGGGGAATATCCAATTGCCTACAGATGGACTTTGGGTCTCCACTGAGCATATCCCCTCATTCACATTCATATGATTTTTTTGTTTCAGGTCTTTGATGCCTGGTACCTGATCCCATCAACAGCTCATAATCACATAGGTTGGTATGCTTCTTTCATGTGGACTTTGCTGCTTTTCAGCTGTATGGCTGCTTGTTCATCTTCAGCTTTGAAGACCCCAGATGCTAGCTCTTTTGATAGCTGGGCACCATCAGTTTTCTTCACCACATTTGCTTATGTACCTATTTTGTCTTCAGTGATTGTGTCAGGAAGCTAAGCATCACAGAATGCCAGGTTATTAGAACAAAGTGTTCTTGCATTGAGGGAGGACTTGAGTAGAGGCCCAATGTCCATCTGCTACTTTGATACTTAACATATAAATATATGTATATAAATCTATTTCCCCATTATATATATATTTACATACATACTTGCCTGTATTTAAGTGCTCTATAAGTGCCCTTTGCCTCCTAGTTTTTTCCTCTATTTCCTTTTACTTTCCTCTTGTTCCACAATCATGTTGGGCCTTCATTCAGGTTTCAGTAATTCCTTTCGGTTACATTGTCCTTGTTTAAGCCCTACCAGGCATTCTATATCCCCCTTACCATTGATTTTAGATCACTTGCTGTTCCCTTGGCCCAGGGTTTGTTAACTCCCACTTCCTTTCCTCCGCCTCCCCCTTTTCTGTGTCTCCTGGGAACCACTGGTCCCACTGTGTTCACCTCTGGATTGTTTATCCCACCTATTTTGTATAGATAGACATGCAGAGAGAGTAATAAGCACAAAAAACAGACAAAGTTAAACAAAAGAAAATAACAACAACAAAAAACAATGACCAAAAAAGAAGAAGAAAGGTTATAAATAGTTTCAACTCTGTTAGTTGACCTATAGGAGTGGTTTTTGGGTACTTCATTGCTTTGCTTCCCCGGTTGCTCTCTTACACATCCTTAGTATTTTGAGACAGATGTGCTTGCCCTTCCTTATCCCTAAAAATATTTTATTGTATCTTTTTCTTCCATTTAAGATTGGGATTTTCTCTGGGATAGCAATTACCTTAGTACATCTTTTCCATCTTTTCCATCCTTATACTTTCAACTATTTGGTGTCATTATGTTTTAAGTTTCTTGCTTATTAGTAAGTGTGTTAGTCCGGGTAGACTTGAGAAGCACATTCGTAGACACACAAATGGATATAAGGGAAAGGTTTATATACAAGAGGGATGGAACATTGAGAAAGCATCCCAACCCAGTCCAGTTCAAAGTCATAAGTCCTATTATTAGCCCATATGTCCGATACCAGTCTATAAAGTCTCCTTTCAACTCATGGAGTCACAGGCCAGTGGGTGCAGAGTCTCGGCTCTGGCAGGGATCCCCTCGTGGCTCCTTGTTTCCAAGGTTCAGGATCCATCAGCAGTATCCACTAGTAATAGAAACATCTCAGCACTGGCAGGGGTCTTTCTGTGGCTTTTCTGGCTTTAGAAGTCTGGTTCCATCAGGGTAAGATCTTGTGGCTTCTCCTCCAGCTCTTCTGGTTCCTCAGATGCTGCCATCTTGTCTTGTCAGTAGTTCATCATTCCGGAGTCTCAGTCTCGTCTCTCTCCTCCAAGTGGGAAATACAACGAGATTTCCCAGAAATCTCAGGAGAAAGCCATGCCCACACAGAGGTCTCATTGGCTATCTCCAGATTGACAAGCTAGACTCCATGCCTAGACTCTCAATCATGAAACTGACATAAGTACATGACTGCCACAGTAAGAGACACATTGGTTGGCCTAGAGGCTCATTTCCTCCCCACATGGGTAGTCTAATAAGAAGCTAGCTCAGTAGGTCTGAATTAACTCTGTGGGAAGAGAGGTGGAGGCCAGCATCTCAGTAATGCCAGCGTCCACTTTCTAAGAAGTCCATGTCGTCGATCAAGATGCTCTCTTTGTTGTATAGTCAGCTGCATGTTCATTGTCTCTCCTCCCAAACTCCCTATGGATATGAGGGGGTTTCAATACCTTTGTAGGGAAATTCCACTATCTCTTAGTTCCATTTTTCTATGAAGGGGCACAAGGATGAGACAAGCCAGTCAAGGTAGAGGATAGCACCAATGAAACATACAACTTCCCTGTGTTCTCCATTTCCCCCCTTGTATATGGAGTGATAAACCAGGAATTCCCTCTCAAGTCTTTAAGTGATGCATCATGTTTTTATTGTCCCATGTAAGCACATTTCACTGTGGGTGATGTGGGTGGGAGAAGTAGGAAGATCATGTTCCCCATGTTATTCGATGTCTCGAGTTTTTTCAATAAACAGTACTTCACATGTAGCCAGTGGTATTTGTGTCTATGTTCCATTTTCAAGACTTATAAACAGTGTCAAGTGGAATTTTTGAAATCCCATCTGTTGAAAAAAGAAAAATGATGCAGGAACCAGCATCTGACTTCTTCTGAATTTACTTGGGAAGAGAGAACCACCATCATCACTGTGAGCCAGAAATCAAACATGCCTCTCTCTACCCTCCAATCTTTCATGTCAATTCTGACATAAACCATCCCTCCCAAAGTGCTCTCTACTTCTTAGATGGGATTGGTAATTCATTGTAATGTCCATACAACTCAGAGGCCATACCTCTATTATGAGTTTTATTAGGGAAATTAACAGACTACCATTCAGGATCAGAAATGCTAAGGGCACGATTCTTTGGTCAGAACAGCTTCTTGCCAACCATGCCAACAGACGGCCCTCTCCCTCTGGTCCTTGGCCTCTAAGCCATAGTCAAGGTTACAAAGCTCTTTCAGTGCTGCTGACACAGGCCCAAAGGACACTCCACTTCACTGTAAGCCTCAGACCGTCTCTGGAAAGCCCTCAGCTGTAGCTCCATGGATCAACAAACCTAGTTCCCCAGTTAGGTACCCAGAGGCACCTCACCCAAAGCACTCAGCTGTACTCCCTTGGGATCTTGGGCAAAGGGAACTGCTCTGTCTTGTACTCTGACTCTTGGTTCACCTTTCTCCCCCTGAACCTTTGGTGGTTATGAACTGCAAACCAGCCAGAGCCCAGCCCAGCATGGTTCTACTGTACCACCAAGGCTCCTGGAAATGGGGGATCATGGAGGGAAATGCTAAGCAAGCAAAAAGCAGGGGACATAGAGATAGAGAGGAGGAGAAAGGAAGCAGAGGCACAGAGACTATAACTTAAAGAGATGTGTGTGCACAAGCTGGAAAAATAAAGGGACTAAGTTGAAAGAGAAAAAAGCGGATGATTCTTGAAGTCAATAAAGTATTTGAAAAGGCAGATTCAGATACCAATGAGGACTTAATTTAATGAGTAACATAAAATTCTCGGTGTACGTACTAATACCTTCAGATGGAGCCCTGATGGTGTCGTGGTTATGTGTTTGGCTGTCATTCACATGATCAGCAGTTCAAAACCACCAGTTGCTCCAACTGGACTTTATAGTCTCATAAGCAGAGCAGGAATGCTCACACTTTTTTCAGCATGTGAGCTACTTATAAAATAATCAAGTCAAAATATCCACCAACTACAAAAATAAGAAACATATATTTATTTTTATTTATCACATTTATTCATAAATGCATTGATAATTCCTTACATGTACAATGTACATTTATGTACCTTGCATAACCACATGAGTCCATATTGTACAACACAACACAATTAACTATGTACATTTTCTTGTCATGACCTGGGTTTATTCTGATGACTTGCACTGAATGGAATGAGGCAGGGATGCATAGTCCAGACAGTAGCTGCTGACAGCCAGTCTCAAGCACACTTCCAAATGATCACCAATCATGGTGGAACAGTAATTGGACTTCATGATGTCTATGTGGGAAAAGGCTGACTCCCATCAATAAGTAGAGCCAAATAATGCAGTCAAGGAGGTAGCACATTTTCTCATGTTTAGGTACTTTCCCTTGGCTAGTAAGTTCCAGAACTGTTCATGCACTCTGGACTTCAGCTGTATGTCGCCTTGTAGTGTCAGAATCTTCCATTCCATATAAAGTGATACATTTTTGTCTTATTACTTGTTCCAGCTCCCCCACTCATTTTAATACCCTTTCTCATGTGTCAGAGAAAAAAAACCAAGGTCTAAAAATTGGTGATAACTAAGTTTGTCAGTTTTGCTGCGCTTAGAGCACGAAGTTGTTTGCAAGAGCATTTGACACCTAAGATTGCATCTGATTGGCTGTGCTGCATATCAATTAAGTGATGGGATTGATGATAGGCTTATGTCTATTTTTTTAATGCCACACGATCTACCCACACCACACGTGCAATCAATGGTGATCACCCTTGAGTTAGAGTCTGAAAAACCCACAGCACGTTGTCGTGAGTTGGCATTGACTCGACGGCATGGAGGGATTTTTTTTTTTAGTGAGACCTTCAAGAAGTTG
This sequence comes from Nesogale talazaci, assembly GCA_004026705.1. Lineage (NCBI taxonomy): Eukaryota > Metazoa > Chordata > Mammalia > Afrosoricida > Tenrecidae > Nesogale > Nesogale talazaci. The sequence goes on along the minus strand of PVJH01023608.1, from coordinate 27,545 downwards.
TGGTGGCACAGTGGGTCAGGCATTGGGTTGCTAACCCCAAGGATATTGGTTCAAACCCACCAGGAGAAAGCAAAGGCTCTATGCTTTCAGTCTTGGAAATCCCACACAGAGCCTCGATGAGTGAGAACCCCCTCTACGGCAGTGATGTAATCTTCTCTTCAAGAGGCTCTGATGGCTCAGTGGTTAAGGCCTAACCAAAAGGCATGGTGCTCCCGCCAGCCCGGACCTCTGGGAGAGAGATGTGGCAGTCTGCCTCTGTAGAGAGTAAAGCTTCGTGGCTGTGCTCTGTCTGATGAGGTCACTAGGAGTAGGGATTGACTGGACACAGACCTGGGTTGCTATGTCAGGCCATCTGCAAGGCTCTTATTTCAGAACAGGAAACAGAATCTGTCCTCCTTAAGCAGTTAAGTGACTGTGGATGCAGTGGTTCTTCCACACCGTGGCACTCACGGCCTAAGGCCACATGGGTCTCTCTTGGCACAGGGATTCAGCCACGTTCTGAACAGACAGGAGCTGCAGAATGGGTTCACCTGGTCTGTCTGGGTGTTCTTCCTCGTGTGCATTTAAACCTTGACGAAAGGCTCTTGGGATGCTGCGTGTCTCCTGTTTTAGATATTTTCAGAGGGAAATGATGTGGGAAATTTAAAATGGGGACTAGAGGATTGTAAAGCGTTGCTACCTGCTGTCCTGATATATTCATCCAACTAGTTTTACTTTTGTGTTCCCAGCAGAGAGACCATTCTCGGTAACACGTTCCTGGAAACCCCTCAAAGACAGTCTCAGAGAGAAATCTTCTCTAATTAGGTGCCAAGATAAGATTGTAGTCACAAAGAAGGGGTGGTTGTGCTATGATTACTATGACAGGTTTTTTTAAAACCTAAAATTTCTTTCTTTTTCTTTTTTTTGGGGGAAGAGGGCATCACTGCCCTCAGGTGGTGGGAGTAGGAGGCCCAACCTTTGCTCCATGGAGCTGGAATCGAACCTCCATCCCAGTGGGTCGCAGTCCCACGCACAACCACTACGCCACCAGGGCTCAGCCCTCCTAAAATTTATTTTTAAAATGTTGCCACAACCCTTGATTTTTTAGTGGTTTTTGAGTAATGATTGGTTTTGAGTTTTTTCTTTTTTAATCATTTTACTGGGGGCTCATTCAACTCTCATCAGAATCCACCCATCCATCGCCTCAAATGCATTTTGTACATGTGTTGCCCTCATCATTCTCACCACATTTGCTTTCTACCTGAGCCCCTGGTATCAGCTCCTCAGCTTTTCCCCTCCCTCCTTTACCTAATGAAATATGGTCACATGTACCCAAATAATACTTGGTTTAAAAGAAGTCTAAGCTATAGGATGATGTCAGGGGCATTTTCACATATTTCTTTTCATGACTTTGAGTTTCCCTGATAAACTTCACCACTAGCTCGAGCACCCTTCTGTTTGACTGGTGACAGATGCCAGCATTCAGTGGCGGACCAAGACCATGAATGCTTCTTTGTTAGCACCCAGGAGTAGGCTGCAGTGAGACATTGCTCGAGCCAACACTTGCCATTTAAGCCTCTGTTTGCTGAGATTTATAGTTTGGCTGGAACACTTTATTCATCATACAACTGTGTGTCAGAGAGTGATGATTGGTTTTGGGTTTTGTTTTGTCCCCCCCATTCTGAAAAGCACACTCAGAAAATACAAGAAACAACCTATTTTCTATGACTTTCTCCCTTTCTAAGTTGTGTTCTCTCACTTTTCATCTTAAAAAGCTTGGGGAGAGAACATACTTAGGCAAGTAGCTGTCTCTCAATAAGTCCTTTGATGAAAAACCAGTCATCCTCCTGGCAAACATTTATTACCTAAATGTCACCGAGTACCATCTGGAAGGGAGAAGGAACTAAGACACCTACATGGAAAAGAAAGAGTGTGGTCATTTGTTTTTAAGAGCATTTTCCCAACGAAAAGGTACTCGGGATCCTGCTGAGTCCGTTTTAAAACATGCTGTCATGTCACCTCTTCGCAGTGTCCTGATTAACTGTAGCCCACGGCCTCGAGCCCACTCTAACTCGTAGCCCCAGTAGGACAGAGCAGGCGAGAACTGAGCCTTAGGGTTGCCGAGACTGCGGATCTCTATAGAAGCACATAGGCCCATCCTTCTTTTGCCTAATTATTATACATAGGAATTAATGTTTTGAAAATAGCATGCAACAACAAATAAAAATGTCTTTAAATTCCACAACACTGTAACCCTTCCAGTGCTGTGGACTCAAGAATTAACAAGGACTCTGACATCTCTCAGACCACCTTTCCACTGGGCAAGACAGTCTCTTTCATTGTTTTCTTTGGAATTTTTTCCCGGTCCACATGGAAAGTCCAAAGCAACACAATATAGTCCTTTGAAATAATACGGGGTTTTTTTTCCAAAGCATTTCATCAACCGAAGCAATTCTGAGTGGGACGGATTTTTTTTTTAATTAAATGAAGCTTCTCATCCTCATTAGAAGATTTAAAAGTATGGTAGTGATACTTCTATTTTTAAATCATTTATTGTTTGGTTTTTTAAAAATCATTTTAGTGGCACATTGTACACTTGTTGCCATCGTCATTCTCAAAACATTTTCTTTCCACTTAAGCCCCTGGTATCAGCTCCTCATATTTTCCCTGCCTCCCCACTGCCCCCTCCCCCACAACCCTCAAAAATTTATAAATTATTATTACTTTGTCATATCCTACACTATCTGATGTCTCCCTCGTGTTGTCTATGCCCCAGGGAGGAGGTTATATGTAGCTCCTTATAATCGGCTCCCCCTTTCTACCCCACCTTCCCTCCATACTCCCAGTATTGCCACTCTCACCACGGGTCCTGAAGGGATCATCTTTCCTGGGTCCCCCATGTTTCCGTAAACCTTTTATTGTTAATTAGTTGAAACTTTACAGAGCAGATGATCAGTTTTGCATTGGAAAATTCATACCTATTCTGTCTCAGCCGACATAGCACAATCCCCTCAGAGCACTATCCCTGAGCCAACTGTCTCCCTGTGTTTCCTGTTTCCAGCTTCCTATTCTCCTAACCTGGAGCAAATGTCGCCCTTTTGATCTCGCATGGTTGATTATTCTAACACAGGAAAAGTTTAGTTCCAAATCTGAGGGTGGCTAACGGCTGTAGTCTTGTTTGCCGATGAGAGTTCTTACTCACATTCTTTTTTTAAGAGAACATTTATGAACTCTTACATGGAACAAGGACAGAACAACTATAAAGACTTATTATCATCCAATGAGAGAGACCATTAAGATGAGGTCTCGGTGATGTTCAAGGTTTTGCTGTGATACATAACTTTAAAAGGGACATGGAGGTGAAAGAAAACTGTCACATAGACATGATTGGCAGCAGATCAATAAAACAGTTACCAGTGGAACCCCTGGAGCTGATTGAGTGCCTGATTAGAGCACTGACATTATGTAAGCCAGGAGCTTACAATACTGGTCCAGGGGCTTTCTTGAGGCAGTCGGGCATGACTCATGACTGTTTGACTCTAAGATGATGATCTCAAGGCACCAAGGTCTTATTCAGATAAGCCCTTTTGAAAGATTGCTTCCTTAGTCAATGGTCAGAGAGTATTCAGTGGAGGCTTAATCCATGTGAGGACTCTGAAAATGGATTTTGAGTTTTCATCCACAGGCTTCTGTTAGTTGGGGGCTCAGAATTTATGCTCCAATACACAAATTCTGTTATGATCATGAATTTTATTATTAGCAATGCTTGGATCACACAGGTTGGTATGCTCCTTCTGTGTGGACCAATTGATACCTCCCTTAGATGGCTGCTAGTTTTAAGACAAGTTTTCAAATGTGTGCATAAGCAAATGTGATGAAGAAAGCTGATGATGCCTGGTTATCAAAAGACAAAGCGTCTGGGGTCATAAAGGTTTGAAGGTAAACAAGTGGCAATCCAGCTCAGAAGCAACAAAGACCACAAGGAAGAAGCACACCAGCTGTGTGATCACAGGTGTTGATGGGATCAGGTATTAGGCATCAAAGAACAAAAACTCATATCATTGTGAATGAGGGGGAGTGTGGAGTGGACCCAAAGCTCATCTGTAGGCAACTGGACATTCCCTTAAAAAAAGATTATGGGAAGAGATGAGCCAGTCAAGGTGCAGCGTAGCAACGATGAAACATACAACTTTCCTCTAGTTCTTTAATGCTTTATCTCCCCCCACCCCCCACTACGATCATGATCCCAATTCTACCTTACAAATCTGGCTAAACCAGTATAGATAAGAACTGGAAACACAGGGAATCCAGGACAGATAAAACCCTCAGGTTCAATAATAAGAGTAGAGATACCAGAAGGGAGAGGGGAAGGTGGGGGAGAAAGGGAGAAGTGATTACAAGGATCTACATATAACCCGTTTCCTGGGGGACAGACAGGAGAAAAGTGGGTGAGGGGAGATGTCAGACAGTGTAGGACATGACAAAATAATAATCATTTATAAATCATCAAAGATTCGTGTGGGAGGGGGGTTGTGGAGGGAAGGAAAAAATGAGCTGATAACAAGGGCTCAAATAAAAACAAAACAAAAACAAAAAAACAAAACAGGGCTGAGCCCCGGTGGCGTAGTGGTTGTGCGTGGGACTGTGGCCCACTGGGACAGAGGTTCAATTCCAGCAGTGGGGCTGGGCCTCCTACTCCCACCACCAGAGAGCAGTGATGCCCAAAAAACAAAAACAAAACAAAAACAAAAAAACAAGGGCTCAAATAGAAAACATTTTAAAAATGATGATGTACAAATGTACAACAAATGTACAAATGTGCTTGACACTTTGGATGTATGGATTGTGATAAGAGTTGTATGAGCCCCCAATAAAATGATTTTAAAAAGAACATCCCAATAAAATGATTAAAAAAAATTTTAACTTAGGATATGTATTTGTGCTAAAAAAAATTCTGAAGTTTTACATGTAGTGTTTTTAATCCCCCCCCCAAATTATGAGTAAAGTTCAGATGTATAAAGACACTGATAATCAATGGTAATAAAAATGAAAACCGAAAAGAAGAAAAAATAAGATATTCTACTTATGTCAGAACCACCTTGTAACGTAGCTGTTAAAAAGGCAACTTTATTACAAGTTGTAGATTATTAATTCCTATATATTGATATGGGATTTCCTAAGTTATTTATACTGTTTACAAATAATTTATTTATTCATGGATATTCCTGGAAGTACATGGAATAGAAGAGAAACCTACTTTCCTCTTTATGTGTCTTGATAGGTTTTGGCGTTTGATTCATATGAATCTTGTTCAAAAGGGAGATTACATAGTGAGTTTTTCCAACTCACCCTTTTCTCCTTCCTAGCCATGGGATTTCTGCTGCTGTTCACACAGGTCATGAATGGCTTCCTTGTGACTCCTGTGTCTTTTCTCCTCTGGCTTCTGTGGCACATGGTGCTGACCCTGTAAAACTGTCTTCTCTCTCAGGTCCTATGGCCCTCCAATGCATACCTGGCTTTCTCTGCTGTGGGACTACCATCTCTGCTACCCTCTCAATGCGCCTTTATTTGTCCCTTTAATCAGGGGAGTTGCTGCTCAGAACTCTGGCCTTTGTTTTCACCTTACTCATCATTCCCAGCCCCAGCATCCAACCAGCTCTCGATGCTCTCAGCCCTCATTCCTCCCCGGAGATCCACTCATCAGTGTCTCCGGATCTAGCCCCCATGCTCAGTAACTTTCAGCATCTCGTACACATTTCCATCCAAGTAGAGCCCTGTGCACCCTGGAGATGCTGTGAGTTAAGTATAGGACTGCTAACTGTGGTGATTCAAACCTACCAGTTGCTTCTTGGGTCAAAGATGAAACTCCCTGTTTCCATAAAATTTTACAGACTGGGAAAGCATATCAAGGTCTTTCTTGATTTGAGGAATTGATCTGGAATTTCTATCAAGGAGTTGATCTGATTGCACTGAATCTGATGCGTTGTTTTGTGTGTGTTTTTTTCCTGATGGTCCAAGACCTCAAAGTCAACATGAGACAAACTCCTTACCTTTCTCTCTCACTTGACTTCTTGTCCCAGTCTCCCAAATTCCCCTAATGATTCCATTCTCTCCTTCAACTAAGTCATCCTTGAGCACAACCCCCACCCACAACTCCCACCCCATCCGTTTTATCGGATCATTCCAAATATCTTTCAGTTCCTTTCCCTTTTTTTCTATCCCCAGGAATTCATTTTCCCTCATTCACTGCCTACTCAGTTTCTCTTTATTAGCTTACAGGTTAACAAGATAATCTTCCTAACCATCGTCAGCAGACTTTGGGGATTGTAGCTATTGCATTCAGCCCTTCATATGCTCCATCTTGTTTGACTTAATCACAAAATAGCATGTGACATAGATATATGCCTCATTTTATAGATGGAAAACTGAGGCTCAGGATCAAAGGAATTCCTCAGTGTGTCATGGGAGAAGAGCAGAGCTGACATTCAAATCTACGGCTTCTGTTTTCAAGTTCAAGAACCGTCTGTTCTCTCTCATCTGCTCTGCATTCCTTAGCAAATAGAGTTTAGACATTTGTCTTCATTTTATAGACCTTTGACAAAAATGGCTCCAGCTTGTCTTTACATTCATGTTTCCCTATTGCTTTCCAATACATCAGGATCCCTGCTGAGACTACGGGTCAAGTTTTGGGCTGCAAGTCGCATTGTTTCCAACCCGCCAACCACTCAGGAGAAAGAGGAGCCTGTCAGTCCCTAGAAAGGTTTATAGTCTCAGAAGCCCAAGGCAGGGTCACTTCGACTCAGAATAAACCCAGTGGCAGTGGCTTTGTTTTGGAACTCCAAAACAACCCTATCCACAACAAGTCAAACCATTCCCGGGACCTATGTAATTCTTTACCTATTTACTTCACACTCTTTTACCAGAAGCCTATTTAATCCTTCCTAAAACATATTGGGGAGCCCTGGTGACATAGTGGGTTATGCTTTGAACCCACCAATTGCTCCTTGAAAGAAAGATGAGTCCATCTATTCATATAAAGATTTAAAGTCTTGGACACTGTGATAGATACATAATCTGGTGTTAATTTGAGGATTGAGGGTGAAGGGGTGGAGTCTAAGTCAGTCAATCACTGTATAGCCAATGAGCCTTCTGTATGAGCATGACCTCCTGGGGATTCTGGGAACTCCTGGATTTCTTCTTTGGAGGAGGTAGATACTCTCTGCTCACTCTCTGAGACAAGACACATGGCACACTATACTTATAGACCCTGTGCCCTGGGAACTGGAGGAACCACATGCTGAGATGTCTACAATGCCACTGGATCCACAAGACTTTCCACCCTCTGGCCTATTATCTTCCTGCATTGAACATCATTGTATGTGTTTTGTGAGTCTGAAGAGGACTTTATGGATTGGCATTGGTCATATTGGCTAAAATCAGACTTATGGACTTGATCTGTACTGGGTTGGAATGTTTCTTAATATTTAATTGGTCTTGTATATAAACCTCTTTCTTATACACATATGTGTGTCTAAGAGTTTGTTTCTCTAGTCAAATTGAAGTAACACAGAAACCTGAAGAGGCAGTTCTACACTACCTTGTATGGGACACTGAATTGGAATGGACACACTGGCAGTGGGTTTGGGTTAAGGCTTATTGACTTAGATGATTTTATTAATTTTCCTCTACATTATCCTTGCACCATCAACTGTCAGTTTGTCATATATACATGCTGCTATGTTAACGGCCATGTTGCAATAATGCTGGAAGTGGTATCATCAGTATTTCAAATTCTGGTGGGGTCATGCGTGATGGACAGATTTTTATTGGAGCTTCCAGACTTTAATAGCCTAGGAACAAAGACCTAGAGACCTAGTCAATGGGAACTCTGTAGATGGCAAGAGGGTATCATCCCATACAGTGGTAGAAGATGTGCCCCCCAAATGAGAAAGCACTTACCCAGTCAGTGACCCTCAAGATGACCTGCAGCAGCCAGTAGTCAGCCTGGGACAGGACTGAGCAACGCTTCAGCTGGCTGTTCACAGGCCTGCCAGGAGTCAAAGTCAACTTTACAGCAACAAACAAGAACACAATGACCTCCATCAGTGCACTACGAGCCATCAAAATCCTTCTCCCTCTCAAAATCCACTATTGTTGCTGCCTCTTTCCTGACGTTTTCCAATGGATTTCCCCATCTATTTTTGCACTCTTCTGTCCATCATTTTAACTCTCTCTGTGCTCCTTAGGAGAAGAAACCATCCAATCCCACTTTATCATCTCCACGAGCACCTAAGACAAACTTTTTCACACACCACAACACCAGAAACATTTGAATCGGTGAGTCGTCACATGACCCCAAAATGCACATGCACACCCCTTCTAGCACATAGAAGCAGAGCCCTGGTGGTGCAATGGGTTAAGTGGGCCAACTGCAAGACTGAAGGTGGGTCGGGCACAGCGGCAGCTCTAAATGAGAATGATGAGGCCATTCCTGGAATGATTTCAGCTTCTAGACCACGAGGGAGCGGTTCTGCTCAGTCGCATAGGGTTGGAATCTACTCAGTGCCAGTGGGTTTGGTTTGAATTTCTTATGTGGGAATTAAAAACAGAAGTGGATCTTACTATTTTACTAAGTGCTTCCTCCAAGAACCCAACCAAAGTCCCGGCTGTAGAGTCCATTCTGACTCCTCGTGACCCGATAGGACCGAGTCGAACCCTCAGTAAGGTTTCAGAGGTTGTCCGTGTGTAGGGAAGCGTCTGCCTCTCTTTTCTCTAGTGGAATGGTGAGTGATTTCAAACCACTGACCCTTATTAGTTAGCAACCCAATGCTGAATACGCTGCAACACCTTGGCTTCTTAAGCGGTCCCTTTCCCCCACTACCATCAAGCTGACGCTGGCTCATAGAGACCCTACATAAGATTTAAGTCTAAAAATATTTGTGGGAGCAGACAGCCTCAACTTGCTCCTGAGGAGCTACCTGTGGGTTTGAACCACCAACGTTTCAGGTTACAGTTCAATACCTAACCTATCACACCACAAAGGCTCAAGGGGTTTGAGTGGCAATGTCTACAAGATGCTAGACGTTACTCAGGACAGGGGTTAAAAACTGTCTCGTGCTAGCCTAGTGATGTTTAAATAACTAGTCTATTATATTTATTAGAATTTATCATGGAAAATGTGGCATTTTCTTCACAAAATTAAGAATTTCCTCTAAAGAACTACTTTTTATACTGAAATGATTTCTGTCCTGTTTCTTTTTTTCTTTCTACTCAACTATCCTTTCTTTTAAGAACTCGTGGCTTTTATGAATTGTGGCTGGTGGCTGAGGTTTTGCGACACTCAAAAAATGAAAAGTGGACATGGTCCCATGTGTGCCCCCTCTGATTGATAAATTGGTCATACATTTCTTTGGGAAACTTGGCAACTTTATGAAACCCCAAAGTCTGGATGTCACTATTTTAATTAACCAAACTAAGTGACTTAGTCCTGATTAACTTCTTAAACAAAACTGGCTCCTGATAGCATTCAGGAAAAAAAAATGTAGTTTTTGTGTATCATATTTGCTATGGAAACAGCTATTGTGCTTTCAGATATGCTGGACTTTGAACAAGGCATTGTGCATCGGCTAAAATGTTCTTCTTTTCTTTGGTCTCTAGAATGATAAATCAGGTAAATGATAAATCTCTTAAAGCATGAGTTAGGGGATATGATTAAACTTTGTGACTACTTTTTAAATCACTCCTTAACTGTCCATGGATTATAGAAAACAACCATGGTTTTCCTTTCAGCGTGACCTATAGGCAGCTGGAAAAACACACTTCCTTCATTCTGATGTTTGATCTTTTCAGTCAGGACACAAGGAGGATTTTGAATATATGAATTTGATAAATAGGGGGTTTTTGGTTATGACCACCAAAAAAATTTGATAAATAGAAAGATGGCTGCTTCCTTCTCCCGATTTAGTTTTCTCATCTGTTCCCCATCTCCCTCTGAATTTTTCAGATCAGAGAACTGTAGCTTCCTGTTTCGTTTCTGTTGTTGTTCATTTAAAGGCTCATTTAAACTGCAGAAGCTATTGGGAGCTGGAAAAGGCCAAAGCTGGGAGTATCCAAAGCAATGGACCTTAAGGCACTTCCTTAAGTGAGAACGTTATGTTTGCCATATGAAAAACACTTTGTCAGCTACTCACAATGAAATTTAGAGTTCTGAAAGGAATTCAAAAGGTCTATTGGATTAAAAATGTGCAGAGATAGTTTTTATTTCCCTCTCTCTCAATTCCAAAATAAAAGTGGCTTCTTTTAAAGAGAATGCTTTAGTGCTTAGAGTAGCTCTTTTTAAATCTGCTTACATCTATTTCTCATTGCAATTGAAAAAAAACCTATGATATTGAGAGGGTGCAGTTTAGAGTAATGAAAACCATTTGCTCCTCATCACAATTTAAGGGAGTCTAATTAGTAATGTTATGAACTATCTGGATGTATGCAAAATTGTAAACCATTATGTCCTTATTAAGTATTGTGTGTGCATCTTAATATTGATGTGCACTGGGCATGTCAAATACCAATACATCTTAAAACTTTAAAAAATTTTGCTTGAAATGAATTTTATTGTTAACCTAGTATGGGTCAATTAACTAGACTAACTTTTTAGGGTTGGGATGGGGTGGAAAATGACTTCAGAAGTACGCAAGGGAGAGGGACTGGTGTGTATATATATGTATACACTAAAACACCACCACACTACACTAAAACACAGCTTTATGCTTTTCTCTTTTCACGTAATCATTTGGAGACGTGGGCAGCATTCCATATAACACACAGTGGAGTTCATGTAGAACCTAGTCGATCAGGCTTCTACTTATGACATTAGGGTTGTTTCCACAGAGTTGGTCAAAAGAGTAAAATCGCATTGGCAAGTCTTGAGAACATGTGTGACTTCCGGGTTAAGACTACTGTAGTTCCAATGAACAGCTCCATCTGCCTCCCTTGAGAGCCCTGCCCTTTGTGTTCGGGTTCCTTCTCTGGACCTGCTCTGGAACCTCTCCTAGCCATGGTGCTCAACCCATGAGAGAGCTTCTGCAAATTAAAATAATAATAATAACAATAATAATAATAATAATAATAATATTGTTCCTCCTGCTTTGAAATGTGGAACACCAGGAAGTTGGCTGACAACCTTCAGTTGTAATCTCAAAACATATATAGAAGTCATCGCCCCATTGCAGGGCTGCTGGCATGAGAGGGAACTTAGAAGCTACCCAGTGTCGTTTTAGAGCAGGGAGAAGTGACATTTGCTCCCCCAAAGCACATGGTAGAGAGAAACGATGGCGCTTGGGGTGCTCACTCCCAACCCTGTGCTCTTTCTGGGACCTCTCAAGGCCTTTCTTAGCGTGTACCATCAAGTCAACTCCAACTCACAGTGACCATAGGACTGAGGAGACGTGCTCCACAGGGGTTAGTGAGCAGATTGCCCGCTCTTGTCACCTGCGAAGTGGCTGAGAGGTTCACACCATTGACCTTATGGTCAGTAGCTGAACACTTGACCACTGTGCCACCAGGGCTCCTCGCCCATCTTCAGTGGTGTTAAAATGATGGAGACTTTGCCTATGACTGGAGGGAGCTTGGTTTGAACAGAGGAGAAATAAATGGCGAATGCACTAGGGGAGTGGGGAGAGACAGGGCTGCGCTTGGCAATCCGAGGAGCACTTTGCTATGTCTGGTTCAGGTCCTGCATCGTGACACAGGTCTGGGAGTTGTCTGGCCTCCTGCATTTCAGTTTCTCCAGCTGCACACTTGGCATCATACCACACGGCCTAGCCGGAATGCTTGTGAAGGTTGATGAGGTAATCCTTATAAAACTTGCTTAGCTATTTAGATGAAAGCCATGCCTTTGTCCAGAAACGAGGCTGTTGGATACACAGCACAGACTTTTCTCTCTCGTGTTGCTTTATTAGATGTTGTTGTTCTTCTGCCAACTAAACATCTTATTGTCATCAGTTCGCTAAGCATTCTTGTCTTTTTCTTGGTCATTCTCAGCAGGGTTGGTCCGAAGTTTACTTACTCTAATTCCTTGTGTTTAAAAATAACGAAGCCTCTTCAATACTTAAAGTGACCAGATTTTAAGCGCGACCTGTGGGGTGGGAGTGGTGTTTCTTGATTAAAAATTTGGTTTATAGGGAGCAACAAAAATGTTCATAGAGCACAAAAATAGTATTGTAGTATATTTATTTTAATTTTAAAATGCCACGGGATGTTGTTAAATTGCTAAAAAGTGGGACATCTGGTCACTTTAATTAAGTCCTTTGTGCCTTGTCTTTTCTACTATCAATTGAGGACAATAGCAGGGTCCTGGTGAAGATTAAATAAGTTAATAGACAAAGAAGGGGTTCAATTCATAGAAAATGGTCACTATGTGCTCATTGCTATCGATGGATTACAAGAAGGGGCTTCAAAAACTTTGTGATAGATTTGATTTCAAAGATCATGATATGCACCTGACTTATATCTAAAATAACTTGACATGGTCTTACTGTAGTGCTCATGAGTTAAAGTTTCTTTGCAGGTAAATGTTGAATATTTCTTTTTTTTAATGATTTTTTGGGGGGCTCTTACAGCTCTTATAATATTCCTTACATCTCTCATATCAAGCACACTTGTACACATGTTGCCATCCTCATTTCCAAATATTTTCTCCTTGAGCCCTTGGTATAAGTTCCTTGCTCCCCCTTCTTTTTCATTAATAAATAATTTAATTGGGGGCTCATACAACTCCCATCATGATCAACACATACATCAATTGTATGCAGACCACATTTGCACACTTGTTGCCATATGTTGAATATTTCTATAGGTGAAGTTCAAGGTCTCCAGCCCAAGGCAATCCAGACATGACAGTAAATGACAGCTGGCTTGTTTCGACTGTAGGGTCTCCACGGTCTTTTAAATTAAATATCTGCTTCCTCATATTTTGCTCAACATCACATTCCTCAGAGGTACAATTAGTATTTGATGACTAACTTAATGAACTTATGAGTATACCTAATGATATTTCCAATTGTCTCGTATGCATGTGAAAGTGGGATGTTGAATAAGGAAGACCAAAGCCGAATGAATGCATTTGGTGGACAGAGAAGGCTCTTGCTCTCCCTTCCTCCTAGGCCACCTAGAGAGGTAGCCTCTTTTACTTCATTCCCTTTTGAAGATGAACATCATCTGAAAAGAATGAACATCTTCCCCTCTGACTTGGGCCATCTGAGAGCTGTTCCCTTAAGACAGTCAGCTATAGCTAGCCTCACACTACAAGAATTCCAGTCCCTTAGCTCCTGCAGCATGGTAATTGCATGATATAATGTCAGCTTGATACGTAGAATTTAGGGTTGACGTCTAGCCTGTCAATCAGGTCACAAGGTTACACTCACCAGAAGAATCCTGGAAACTTCCCATCTTCTTCCCTAGAGGCAGGACATACTCTTTCTCTGCTTCTCCTTCCTGTTGAACAGCTATATGGAGCCATCCTAATGGCAGCCACAGCCCCGGAGGTTCTGTGGACCCAAAAGACTTTCCACCCACAGATCTGTGATCTTCCTATGTCTGGAATCATTGCATGTGGTGTGTGAGTCTAAAGAGATATGGGCTATTATCGGACTTTCAGACTTGATCTGGACCGGGCTGCAATGTTTTCTTATAATACAATTACTCTTTAATATTAAGCTCTCTTACACATATGAGTGTCTCTGGATTTGTTTCTCTAATCAACCCAGACGTACACACACACACAGCCATCTAGCCCCAACCTCCACTCCTAAAGCCCCATTCTACCATGTCATTGTATATATTCAATGGGCAGAGTCTCTCACTCCCAGGAACTGCCGCAAACTGCTCAACTGAGTTCCGAATTATGGTGCCGGAGAAGAGTACTGAAAGTTTTATAGACTGCCACAGGAAGAAAACAAGTCTTTTTTGGAAGAAGTATAGCCAGAACTCTCCTTGGAGGCAAAGAGGTAAGACTTGGTCTCATATCCTGTGGACATGTTGTCAGGAGGGACCAATCCCTGCAGAAGGACATGATACTTGGTGAAGCAATGGGGCAGTAAAAAAGAGAAAGACTTTCAACAAGATGATTTGAGACACTGATGGGCTCAAAAATGAGCTCGGTTGTGAGAATGGCACATACTGGGCAGTGCTTCGTTCTATTGTACGAGGGATAACTATGAATCGGAACTGACGACGGTATCTAACAGCATCTAGACAAATGGAGGATGGCCATAAAGTAGGAAGAGTGCCTGGAAGTTGGGATTTTCCAGGAGCAAGAAGAGAAATTTCTCCTTTGTTTCTTTTTGCATTGGAGAAAAAGAAAGCTCCAGGAATTGGTGGAATACCAATTGAGATGTTTCAACAAATGGAAACAATGCTGGAAGGAGTCACTCACCTAGGCCAAGCAATCTGAAAAACAGCTACCTGGCCAATCAACCGGAAGAGATCCATATTTGTGGCCATTCCAAAGAAAGTTGATCCAACACAATGTGGAAATCTTCGATTATCATTAATATCACCCATAGATACAATTTTATTGAAGGTCATTTTAAAACAGTTGTAGCAACAAACTGACAGGGAATGGCTAGGACTTTAAGTCAAATTCAGAAGAGGACATACAAAGAGGGACCTCATTGCTGATTCAGGTGGAACTTGGATGAAGACAGAGAATACCAGAAAGAGGTTCACCTGCATTTTATTGTCTACAGAAAGGTGTTTAATGCCATGAATCATAAAAAATTATGGATGCAATTATGAAGAGTGGAAATCCCTGAATGCTGAATTATGTGGAACCTAGCCATAAACCAAAAGGTAGTCATTTGAATGGTAAAGGGGAATATTGGCTTAGTTACAATCAAGAAAGGCACGTGTCAGAGCTGTATCCTTTCCCCACAGCTCAGTCTGCATGCTGTGCAAATCACCCAAGAAACTGCACTTCACGATGAAGAACGCAGCATCAAGATTTGAGGAAGGACCTTTAATCATGCAAAGTATTCAGATGACATAACCTTGCTTGCTGGTGAAGATAAAAAAAAAAACTATAGCCTTCAATACAAACTATACTTCAATATAAAGAAAATCAACCAGGCCAAGAAACTACACCTTAATAAATGAAGAAAAGATTAAAGACAAAAATTCCATTTGAGGGGCTGAGCCCCAGTGGTGTAGTGGTTGTGCGCGGGACTGCGGCCCACTGGGACGGAGGTTCGATTCCAGCAGTGGGGCTGGGCCTCCTACTCCCACCACCAGAGAGCAGTGATGCCCCAAAAACAAAAACAAACAAAAATATCATTTGAGAAACTTCTGGCTAGAAAGGGGTGGGACATCTAGGAAGACTTTGCACCTGAATTGGCCCATCTGGGCTGGGTGAATTCAATTCAGCCAATGGGATCAACCAGGTTCCTCTACCACTCTTCCTTCCTGATTGAAAAGGCAGGATCCCGAAGCTCACCAAATGACTTTCTCAGGCAGCTGTCTAGGTAGGCTGTGTTGGAGGGTGAGGGGCCCTGAGGGTGCCTGTGTAAACCTGAAACTTCTGACTTTCATAAAAACTCACTTGGAGTGCTAACCCTTATGGCTGGGGGGAAGCAACCTGGCAGCCGAACACAAGCCCACATTATCAAGAATCTGTTGTGCATGAAGCTAATGCAAAGAGAATTAGACTCAGAAATCAAACAGTAGCTGGAAGAGGAAGAAAAGAAGATCAATGAGAAGCACTGGTCCTTGGGTCTGCTGAAGCTTAGAAAGAGAGTCCCATATCAAAGGACAGAGTGTTTTGCTATGTGAAGACTTCCTCCGAGGATGAATGTCCTTCAGAGCATTTAATCCTGAAGTTGAGAAATTAATAGTTTAGATGATTTCCAAGAGTAGAAGATGAACCCAAGCAGTATAAGATGAAATAGTGGAGGGTCGGTGTGTCAGATGCAGAAATGGCTAGAAGGTACAAAAGCCTGGTGGGAAATATCCAAAAGAAGTTGGCCAAGAAGAAAGACTAAACCAATTATGAAGTTGAAAATGGAAGCAGGAAACCGACTAAAACCAAGGTGTTCTTAAGCCCCGAAGATGAAAGTGGCTACCTGAAGAGGCACCTCAGGGAGTTCAGCCTTTGTCGATGCATTGATGTGTACTTGTGAACAGGTGCACAGTTTGGAAAATGCTGTTCCTAAAACATGTGTGATGGATTTTTTTTGGGGGGGGGGCATCACTGCTCTCCGGCGGTGGGAGTAGGAGGTCCAGCCCCACTGCTGGAATTGAACCTCCGTCCCAGTGGGCCGCAGTCTGGCGCACAACCACTACGCCACCGGGGCTCAGCCCTGTGATGGATTTTATACATCCTTTGCCTCAGTGGGGTTTGTTGAGGATGAATTTTACACTCTCGAACTTCCAATGTACAGTTTTCCAAAAGACTTTTGTGACCCTGAATTTTTAAAAGTAGAGCTCTGGGAACCCTGTCCTTCAATAAATTAATCTGGGTAATAAACACTCAGTTGGTTCACAAAAAAATTCATTTTAACTGGATCCTCAATCGATCCCCATTAACAGTCAAGAAAGCAACAGGACTGAGTGCCACGCTGACTCCCCAAACCTAAGGCCACTTGTGAGGATGGTGCAGGCCTGAGCAGTGTTTCCTTCTGTTGTGCAGACTCTGTAAGTCAGCACCGACTGGATGGCACCGCACAGCGGGTCTCAGCCCAGGGCAGCGTCACATGCTCACATGCTTGGCTGCTGGCCAAAACACTGGAAGTTTGAGTTTACTCAGAGACATATTGGAAGAAAGGTTTGGAAAATGACTGAAATATCAGTCATTAAGAATCCTATGGGAAAGCGAAGGGGAGTGGGGAGGGAGGGGAAGTATGAGGAACTAATACCAAGGGCTTAAGTAGAAAGAAAATGTTTCGAGAATGATCATGTACAAATGTGGTTTGCATACAATAGATGTATGTATTGATTGTGCTAAGAGTTGTATGAGCCCCCCATAAAATGATTTTTTAAAAAAGAAAAAACAACTATGGAAAACACACACACACGCACACACAAAATCCTATGGAGAACAGTTCTACTCTGATTAGGCCTAAGTAGGAATCTACTCAGGGGTCATTGGTGTGGGGTTTTTTATGTGGTCTAGCAAAGGGCCTTGCCCATATAGATATTCTATAAATATTCACTAAATTATGAAAACATTTTATCAGCTTTTCTATAGTCTAGAATTCTTTTATTAAATACATACACATGCATTTAAATTTTTCTATACTCCAGTGCCTGAACAAACTGGAAACTGTATAAGACAGAAGCCTATCAGAGAAGGAAAACTCATATATGTTCCAAGAAAACAAGCAATAGGAAAGTACGCAGACCGCACCTTGTCAAAGGGAGAAAACTTGTAACCCCAAAAAACAAGGCTGTTCCATTGGGTTCCAGCTTTCACAGGTTTCACTGTAATTGATCTTTTTCTTGTTGAGAAGACACATATGAAAGCATGCACTAATCCAACCATTTCTGCAGATCCAATGCAGTGACTTTGATTTCATCGTTCAGGTTGGGCAACCATTCTTAAGCGCCTGTCTTAAGTGGTCCCTTGTCCTTTAACATAATCTCACTGCTCTGGAAGTTCTCTTTCTAATCTTTCTAAGGCTGTTCCTTTGAGCCCATATAGGTCTTCAAAGATCACCGTGCTGAAGGCAGACATTCTTCACAAATTTCCCTAAACTATTGTTTGCTTTTCAGGGGGTAGTTTTCCTTTAAAGTTCAAAGACTATTCCGGGTTCTTATTTCAGAGTTCCATCCAGCTTCCATGGTCCCAGAAAACCTGGCTTCCAGGGGAAATGGGAATACTGATCTGTCTTTTTTTCTTCCTTTATCTTTTTCTCAAGTTTATTTTGTTGTTATTGTCATTGAGACGATACAGAAAACATACACTAAATCAACAGTTCCTGTACATGCAGTTCAGTGATGCTGGTTACATCCTTTACATTTCGAAACCACTCTCAACTCATTTTCTGAGTTATTCCTCAGAATATGAGCATCAACTCACCATCTCTTTAGGTTTCCACCTAATTTTTTGGAGTTGCTGCTGTCATTTTGATCTACTGTTCAATAGTTAAACCATATCAAGAAGAGTTTTACAATCGTTACCACAATCAATTTTACAATATATTCTTCTTTCTTGTACTTATTGTTATTAGTTCCCCATTTCCCCCCCAATCTTCACTGCAATACCCCCAAAGAAACTATTAATCCATTTACTCTCTCAATAGATTTACCTATCCTGGATTTCATGTACAGAAAAATATATACCCCCCCCAAAAAAAGAACGAAAAACTAACAGTAACAAAGTAAAACAGAAAAGCCTCAATCGAAAAGAAAGTAGAAAATATTGAAAGTGAGAACATATTATAAATGGCTCAAAAGGGAGATCAAATGATAAGGTATTATGAACCAAAGTTGACTTTACAATCCTCCTTGTCTGATAACAAGGCTATTCACATCCCTGGAATATGAGCAGAGGGGATTCACCAGAGGCTGAGTCTATGCAGAGACTCTGCAAATGGATTTTGGCTTTCTGCTGTTACAATTTTAGCTCTGGTACTAGTCCCTCTTCGGACTTGAATTATATTGTTTACAATCCATGGATCACACAGGCTGGTATGCTTCATCCATGTAAACTTAGTTGACACCTCATTCAGATGGCTGCTGGTTTGGAAACAAGCCTTTAAGACCTCAGAAACTACTCTTTCTGATAGCTGGGCCCTACCGAGTTTCTTTACCACCCTTTTCTATAGTACCTTGTCTTCTGTGTTTCCTTGATGAAGGCAAACACGAAGCAAGGCCATGTCATAAGAACACAATTGTTGCTATATTTGGGCTAGAATGAAGTCTGAGCCCAAAATCTATTCATTGATCTGTGGTTTATATATGTATCTGCTTCACCGTAAAGACTCAACATAAATTGTCATTTACGTTAGAGATCATCATCAACCATCCTGCTGGGACAATTTAGCCAAAATTAGTATAAATTTAAAATATAGTTGAAAAATGGAAAATTTTACAAGTATAGGCCAAATATGAACCACATATTGTTGTCTTGTACAGATTAAACTCTTAAGTGATTGGGTACTGCTTACGCAAACAATAGGGATTGGTGATAGGGCAAAATTTTCAATAATCTTTGTTGACAGTGGAGTAACCATACCTTCCAGATTAATACATATCATAATAAAGCAAAAAGGACATTAAAATAGTAAGTTTATGATAGTCCCAGCCCACCGTTCATTAGAACCCCAGGGGATAATAGATCTGAAGTAAAGTCCAGCAACCGCCAGTTCTATGTCCTTGGGATGCAGTCATCTGTTTCTTCTCACATTAGGGAGTTTTAAGTCCAAGGGCTACAGGTTTGAGGTAAAGCCCAGTTTACTTAGTGGGGTTTCCACAACAAAAGCCCTTCTGATGTGACCTCTGAAGGATTTTGTACATCTCTAAAGGACAGAATCTAAAGTCCCAGGATCCTGTAGCACACGGTAGGGGTCACCATGTTCTAATAGCAACTAAATCAACAGTGTCCATTTAGGAACATAGTACCAGGCCTATTCTCCCCTTGGGTACTATATGTGTATTGTTTAGGTTTTTTTCCTCCCAGTAAGAGGTTGCTTCTCCTTGTTTTCCTACCAACAGCAATGTACTTGCCTTTTCTGAGACATACATGCTTCCCTCTCCCCATCTTGACCTCAATTTCCTGTAGGGTTATGACTCTGGCAGGAGTGTCTGTTGGCTTGGGAATGCAAGCACAATTTTGTATGGAATCAGCTGAATGGCATCTCCCTCTTTCCCCATCTTGAGAAACTGACCCCCGCTGAAATTCTCCTCTGTCAAAGTGGTTTTTAAGATGTACATGTAGAGGTGGTGATATATGGTCTGTGTTAGTCTGGGTTGACTAAAGAAACCAACTCAGAGACACTTATATGTGTATAAGAGAGAGTTTTATATCCAAGAATAGTTGTATATTAAGAAAACATCACAGCCTAGTCCAGATCAAGTCCATTAGTATGGTATTAGCCCATATGTCTGATACTAGTCCATAAATTAATCTTCAGACTCACACAGCCCATACAATGATGTCAAATGCAGGAAGATCCCAGGCTGGTGGATGAAAGTCTTGTGGATGCAATGCCGGTGGAAGCATCTCAGGGCTGGTGCAGGTCTTCATGTTAACTCCTCCACTTCTCTGAATGTGTATCCTGAGCAGGAAAGTAAAGCAGAGAGAAAGAGAAAGAGATTGGTCCACCTCTTCTGATGGCAGAATCAAGAGAGAGGAAGTTCCTAAAATCTTCATGAGGTCACGCCCACTAGAGCCTGCTGGTGGGCATGACCTGACTGACAGGTTAAATTCTACTCCTACATGCTATTTTTCAAGTTGACATGAAATTATGTAACTTCCACACTGGGTCCTTTGCCAGTTGTCTTACATATCACAATATTACTTTCCATAATGGTTGTAAATATTTACAAGCCAATCAGCAGTATATAAGAGTTCCAATCTCTTCATACCTTTTCCAGCACAGCTTTTTTGAATTGAGCTATTGGGCACGTGGATATCTCTTAAAAGAACAAAATGCTCAAGAAAATATGTTTTCTTTCTTTTTTGGGGGGAGGGGAGGGGCATCACTGCCCTCTGGTGGGAGTAGAAGGCCCAGCCTTGCTCCTAGAGAGCTACTGCTGGATTTGAACCACCAAGCCAGTGGGCCGCAGTCCCGCACTCAACCACTACGCCACCGGGGCTCAGCCCAAGAAAATATTTTCTGTAAGTTAAGATAAATTATTGTTTGGTTGTAAGATGATCTTAGGGGTTATTTTTGCTTTAAGGTTTAAGGATTAACTGAGAGAATTAGTTCCCGGGGCTCATTCAGCTTCCATAAATCCAGAAAATTTAGAGCCCATGAAAATGTGAAATTGTGTTCTGAATTTTTTCCCCCATTTTTGAGCAGAGCTCTTCTATGGAATCTTGGATCAAATGTTCAGTAAGGGTAGCTGGCCAGCATCTAGCTCTTCTGGTCTCATGGCAAACCTCCATGCTCCGTATCTTTGTCCATTTTCTGACTCTCCTGCTTACTTTGTTGCTCCAGGTGAACAGAATTGTGCCTGGGCTGGCTGCTTGCAAGCTTTTAACACTCCAGGTTCTACACAGAAATTAGGTGGAGGAATAGACGCATTCAACAAGTTATTGGGCCAATTAATTGGTATGTTCCACGAAACCACGAACCTTAAACCTCTAAACCAGGGAGTCAAATTTCATGAGGTGGTGGGCTGTTCACTGCAGAGTCGAGGGTCTTTTTTTTCTTTTCCTGATGCTGCTGTTATAAATCTATCACACGGTGTTTGTGAATTCAACCTTTTTCATATAGACAACATCCAGGCAGCAATTACAATTGGCTGTGTAATATGACCCTTAATGGGGCTGGTTTTTCTATATTGTTAGCTTCCTTACCCCCCATCTCCCACACACCCCCTTCCTGTAACTGGTAACCACCGATAAACTTTGGTCTCTGCATATTTGTCTTTTCTTATTTTTTTATATAAGAGGCCATACAACAGTCTGTGTGGATGTACTAAAGTTTAGTCACTCATCTGTTGATAGGTCTTTAGGTTGCTCCCATTCACTCTATTGTAATGAATGCTCCCATGAACATTGATTTGTAAGTCTCTTTTTGAGTCTCTGCGTTGGGATAGATACCTAGGAGTGGAATTTCTGGGCCAAATGGCAATTCTATTGTTAGTTTTTTGAAGAACTACCACACTGTTTCCCACAGTGGCTGTACCATTTTGCATTCCCAGCAGCAATTTATAAGGGTTCTAATTCCCCACGTCCTTGCCAACAGTTGTCAATTTCTCAATCTTGTTGCTGTTAAAGGTATCATGGAATTGGTTCCCACCCACAGTGACCCTATGCACAACAGATCAAACCCTGCCTGGCTGGCTCCATCCTCACCATCGTTCTCTGCCTGAGCCATTGTTGTAGCCACTGTGTCAACCCATCTCTTGAGGGTTCCTTCCTTCCTTCCTTCCTCTGCTTTGTTGCCCCTCGACTTTACCAAGTATGATGTCCTGCCCCAGGGACTGGTTTCTCCCGACAGCAGGTCCAAAGTATGTGAGACAGTCTATCTTTGCCCCAGGAAGCACTCTGGCCTCCTTCTTCCAGTACAGATCAGTTTCTCCTTTTGGCAGTCCCTGGTACTTTCAACATGTGTTGCCAGCAACACAGTTCAAACTTTGTCTTCCTTATCGTGTGTCCAATTTTTACATGCCATTGAGGAAATTGAAAATACCATGGCTCAGGTCAGACACACATTAGCCCTCAAAATAATATCCTTGCTTTTCCATATGTTAAAGAGGTCGCGTGTAGCAGATTTTTCTAATTCAAAGTGCCTTTTGATTTCTTGACTACTGATTTCATGAGCATTTATTATGAATCCAAGCATGACAAAAATCATCGATAACTTCAACCTTTCCTCCCTTTGTCATGATGTGACCTACTTGCCCAATTGTGAGGATTTGGGTTTCTTTCTTTCTCTTTTCAGTTGATTGCATGAAGGAGTTACACTAGTCCAAGTTAAAAGTGGACCTCAAATGGTAACATTATACAAGAGTAAGACAAAAGTGCTGTTATAGAAACATCTATAAAACAGAAACGTCTATGAAACAACCCTATCAAAAGATCAACCTACTATTTCTTGATGTATCCTGCCTCTAGGTCTATACAGCAGCCAGTTCACATCTGGATGGGCCCTCAAAAATGGTTTTATAATTGAAAAGAAGAAATTAAGAGACAGACAAAAGTTTTGGGGTGCTCACCTACTCCATGGATCAGGAACCAGTTGTGAGTGGGAAAGAGAGTTATGAGAGGGTACCCCCACAAAACTGGACGTTTTTCTAAGCTATGTATTTAAATTTTTTTCAAAACAACCTTATCACTTTCAAAGTACTCTCCATTACATTTAATACATTTATGAAATCTATGAGGCCATTTTTCAACTCATCTGTTTGGATGGCTGACAGCATCTTCCTTGGATTTTTTTTCTTCACCTTTTCTACATTTTCAAATCACTTTCCTGTCATGTCCCTCTTTGTTCATGAAAAAAAGAAAAATTTGTATGCAATGAGGTCAGGTGGAGCAAGAGAGGCATGTTTTTTTGTTTTTTTTAAGGAACCCCCCCCCCCCACACACAAAACACTGGCACACTGAGATGGCTGCATGAGCAGGTGCATGAAGTGTTCCATTATAAGGTCTTCCAATCCATGACCATGAAACATCTTTCCATTTATCTCAGTCTTCTTTAATTTCTTCAGCTGTATTTTATATGTATAATTCCTCCTATCTCTAGTTAGACTTATTCCTAGCTACTTTATTCTCTTTGATATTGTTGTAAATAGAATGACTTCTCTAATTTCTTTCAGATATTTCATTTTTGATATTTTGCAATTCAACTTTTTGTTGTTGTTGACCTTGTACCCTGCAACTTGGTTCCATTTCACTGGCAGCTCCTAGAAGTTTCCTTGTATACTCCCTGGGATTTTCTATGTGTGGGATTTTCTATTTCTATCATTGATGCAAAGAGATAGCTGGACTCCTTTTCCAGTCTGGTTGCCCTTTCATTCTTTTTTCTTTTCTTACTGCTCTTGCTAGGACTTCCAGTATAATACAAAAGGGCTTCAAAAAGTTCCAAAATTCCATTATCTTTTAATTCCATTTTCCCACCCAACCTTTTGAAGCACTCTCGCATTGGCTAGGAATGGTGAGGGCAGGTAGCCATCTTGCCTTGTTCCAAGTCTCAAAGGGAAAGCTCTCCATTACGTATGATTTTGGCTACTGCCTTTCTCATCTATGCCTTAAAAGATAGCGAATAATTTCCCTTCCATTTTAATATTGTTTTCATCAAGAAGCTTTGGATTTTATCAATTGCGTTTCTGTATCCATAGAAGTGATCGTGTAGTTCTTATCTTTTGTTCTATTGGTGTGATATATTGCATTGGTAGATTTTCTTTCTAATATTTACTTATTTTCAAAGCCATTTATTGGGAGCTAATAAAGATGTCATACCATCCCATACTCCAATCACATCAAGTAGTCTTGTGCAACTGCTACCACAATCAATTTCAAAACATTTTCTTCCTTGTTGAACTCGATAGCAATTTCCCTTTACTCCCTCTTTCCTCCACCATATCTCCCCAGTAACCTATTCTATTTGTTGTTTCTAAAGTTCATCCATCCTGGGTCTCATATGCTTAAATAAAGATTATAATAAAGATTCGAGGATACTTGCAATGACCGAAGACATCAGATATAAACCCCAAAATGAACCCGCCCCCCCCCCAAAAAAAACCCCAGAAAATATTTAAAACCAGATCAGGACCAAAGTGTATAAAGGAGGAAATCAGGTGACAAGTATTGTTTTCTGTTTTTTAATTAAAAATCATTTTATTTGGGGCTCTTACAGCTCTTACAACAATCAAGTGACAGGTTTTTAACTCTTCAAGTCAGACTTACCATTTTGATTTTCTATAGTCATCTCTCTAAAACTCTCGGTTTGGTAATCAGTTTAACCCCACCCCCCCAATTATGGTTAGAAGGAAACCATCGGGGACTTTTTAATTTTTTTTTTCACATTTAAGGTTAAGAATATCAGTTAGGGCTGAGGCCCAGTGGCATAAGTGGTTGAGTGCAGGACTGCGGCCCGCAGACTTGGCAGTTCAAATCCAGCAGCGGCTCTCAGGAGCAGCGCTAGGTAGCTCCCACGACCACCAGAGGGGAGTGATGCTCAAAAAAACAAAAAACAAACAAACAAGCAAAAAAAGGTTATCAGTTAATAACTTTCATATTTGGCCCCCAACATACAATTGATGATGTACACAAGAGCAACTTACCTTCAGTACATTGTGTTGGAAAATTACCTTTACAGTTTTTTCAAGAAAAGAAATATATGAAACAGCTACAAGTGATAACACTGGGGAATTGTCCTGACATCAGTGCCAAATTACAGATATTTTGAAAAAAAATATTTTCTATATGAAGAACACTATGTATTTTTGAGAATGCATGCTTACATATTGAGCAATTTGAAGTCACTAAACTTACAATTAAAGAGGAATAGCTTCTAAAGTCAGTCAGTGTTCTGGGAAAGGAAAAATCAGTACAGAAGCAAAAGAATCCCTGGTAGTGACATGGACTAGGTGTTGGGCTGATAACCGCAAGGCCAGTGGTTCAAAGCTTGTCTCAGAAACCAAGAAACGGGCTGAGCCCTGCTGGCATAGTGGTTGTGTGTGGGACTGCAGCCAACTGGGCTGGCGGTTCAAATCCAGCAACAGCTTGCCAGGAGCAAGGCTGGGCCTCCTACTCCCACCAGAGGGCAGTCATGCTGGAAAAAAAAACACACCACCACCAATAAACAGTGTAATTCTACTCTATTGGGTGAGTTGGTACCCACTTAATGGCAGAGTGAATTAGGGAGCATTCCTTCTCTATCTGTGGGAAGAGTTTAAATTCTATTGATGTCAGTTCTGTACATGATTGACAGAATTTCCAATGATGATTTTTGGGTTAGGAAACTGCTGGGAAGTTTTGGATTACTGATTTGATCTCTACACTTCTTGTGGGTATGCTGTGATTTTTCTATTTCCTCTGGAGTCAGATTGCGTATGTTGTGTTTCTAAAAGTTATTCCATTTCGTCTAGGTTATTCAGTGTATTGCCATAGAGTTTTTCCAAAATACTTTGTCATAATTTTCATAATTCATCTTATCCCTTTTGATCAGGATCCTTACATGGAACCATGGATCAAAATGTTCATTAATGTTAACTAAATAATTAATTGGATTACAAAACAAAGATTATCACCCCTGAGGATTGTAGTCCTTTAATAAATGATTTGTACGTTACCAAATGATCAACCTTACTTTAAGGTGAAGCAATGCAGGCAAAGGGGCAGGGATACTAAATTAACGGAAACAGAACAACCAGAATGGAAAATAATGAGAGAATTCAAGCATTTTAAAGAATGCAACCAGTATCACTGAGCAGTTTGTGTAAACGTCGTTTAATGAGAACCTTACCTGCAATATAAACCTTCCCTGACCACATGCAAGTTCAGTAATAGAAGCTGAACTCTGCAATCTTGCTCTCTTGGCAGAGGAGGCAGCTGCTCATGGAGGCAATTGAGCACATATTCCCTTTCTTTTTCCTATTCCTGACTCCTTCTCTTTGGCTCCAGGTATATAGAGATCAATTGTTGCAGAGCATAGTAGTCTTTGCCTATCGCTCATGGTTAGCAAGGTTTATCTGTAGAGACCCACTTAGGTGCAAGGAATTGAACAAGATCAAAGAGGCTTGTGTGCTGGTGGTTATGTTTTCAGACAGTCATGTCCAAAGTGTCTCCACCTCCCCCCTGCCCCTCCCCACCTCTGCCTCGGGTGGTGCTGATAGTTTTCAATGATTCAATTGCTAAGCTGCTAACTAAAAGTTTAAACCCATCCAGGGGCTCCATGGGAGAAATGACTGGGTGACCTGCTCCTGTAAAGATGACAGCTTAGGAGACCCCATGGGGCAGTTCTATTCTGCTTATGGAAACACAGTGAATTGGATATGACAACATTTAACAGAAAAAACAGTTCAAACTATGGACTTTGGAGGGAGATGGTCTGTATTCAAATAATCTCTGCATTTATTAGTTGTGTGGGATGGGACATGTATATCCTTCCCTTCCCCCAATCTTTATTTTTCTCATCTAGAAAATGAAGCTTATAAGTGTTTTTTTCTTTTTTTTTAAATTAAAAAATCATTTTAGGGGGAGCTCGTATAATTCCTATCACAAACCATCCATCCATCCAGTGTCAAACACATTTGTATATTCATGCCATCATCTTCTCAAAACATTTTCTTTGTACTTGAGCCCTTGGTATCAGCTCCTTATTTCCCACCCCTCCCTCATGTACCCTTAATAATTAATAATTTTTTTTCATGTCTTACACTGTCCAGTGTCTCCCTTTACTCTCTTTTCTGTTGCCTGTCCCCCAGGAAAGGAGTTATATGTACATCATTGTGATCAATTCCCCCTTTCTCCCCCACCTGCCCCTTCGCCCACCTTGTATCTCTACTCTCATTTTTGGTCCTAAGGGATTTATCTGTCCTGGTTTTCCAGTGTTTACAACTCTGATCTATACCAGTGCATATCCTCTGGTCTAGCTGGACTTGTAAGGTAGAATTGAGATGATGATAGTCGGGGGAGGAAGTATTAAAGAACTAGAGAAAAGTTGCATGTTTCCTTGTTACTATACTGCACTCTGACGCTCGTCTCCTCCCTGAGACCCTTCTGTAAGGGGATGTCCAGTTGCCTACAGATGGGCTTTGCATTCCACTCCACTCTGCATCCCCTTTCGTTCACAATGATATTTTTTGTTCTTTGATGCCTAATACCTGATCTTATCAACGCCGCATGATCACACAGGCTGGTATGCTTCTTCCATGTGGACTTTGTTGCTTCTGAGCTAGAT
>PVJH01023607.1:0-34467 GCA_004026705.1 Nesogale talazaci | reverse complement strand
AATATTTGCAAGAAACCAACTGAAATCCGGTACCAACTAAAAAAAACCCTAACTCGAAAAGATGAAAGTCTTCAAAAACTATCCACCTGACTTCACAACTCTTCCCCCCAGCTCCCCTCTCAACCGCTCAGACCAAACCATTCCTGAGGTCAGATACCTCTGACCTCCGACCTCAAGCGGTTCCTTCTCCTCCATCCCACAAACTCCCCGCCAAAAGGGGGCGTTTTCCTCCAGGGGCCGCAGCGGTAAGAGGGGGAGGGGATCCTGACAGAACACACTGATCCGGAATCTGAACCGGAGTCCGCGCAGCCGTGACGTATGCACGCCCGGGTCCCTCGTCACCGAGGAAGCCTCTCCACGCGAAGCGCTGCTTTAGGCTTCTCAGGCGTCATTCCAACAGCCGGCCAGGGTCGCACCCCGAGGCCGCACGGCGCAAAACCTCGCCCGCCCGCTCCTTCCCATGGGAGGCACGTAACTGCCGAAGACGCGGCGCCTCGCCCTTTAAGAGCCACCCCGCCTTCCAGCCCGGCGGGGGTCCGGTAAATCGTCGCGAGAGCCACCGGCTTCCGCCCGCTTCCTTCGCCCGGCTAGCCGGGCCGGAAGGAAAAGCGTACTTCCCGCCCCCTGCCCTACCTCACAAGGCCGGTCGGTTCCAGCTGTGGCCAATCGACGGTGTCATTGTAGGCCGCTGCGCGAAGAGCCAATGGGGAGCCGCGGCGTGCGCCGTGCTCCGCCACTCCACGCCCTCCGGCCCCCTCCCTTCCGCCCGCCGCCTTCCACTCCGCCCCTGGCGCAGGAAGTGATGTCACAGGCCCCATGTGAGCGGATTGCAACACATGCAGCTGCCTGGAGAGAGGGAGCCGGTGTCCTACGTCAGAGCCGCCGCCGCCGCCGCCGCGGAGCCGCCGCCGGGGAGGAGCAGCCGCTGCCGCCCAGGACTGGGCCCTTAGGTGAGCCAGGAGGAGGGAAGAGCCGGCGCCTAGCGCGGCGGCCCGCGCGGGGTGTGGAGAGGAGGGCAGTTCGGGGCGGCTGGAAGGGGGCCGCTCTGCCCCAGCGGCGGCGCTAACTCTGTGGTCTTGGTGTCTCCGGGCCCTGCCGGGCCGCTCTAGGGAGGAGGAGGCGAGAAGATGGCGGACGACCCCAGTGCTGCCGACAGGAACGTGGAGATCTGGAAGATCAAGAAGCTCATCAAGAGCTTGGAGGCGGCCCGCGGGTGAGCGCCGCGTCCGGCCCCCCCGTGCCCTCTGGGTTCCCGGACCCCTCGGGAGGGCCGCCCCCGCGCCGCATGGCCGGAGGAGGAGAACCAGGCAGTCGCCAACTCCCGCCTTCTGGACCTCTGGGTCGTAGCCTGCGACCCAGGGCCGAGGGTCGGCGCGGTTGTCTTTAGAAGGGGCCCCTTGCCCCGCTTGGGGGGTGAAGGGCCGCGCTCCCCGGCCTCAGACTACTCGGCCCCCCTCGTGGTCGCCCCCCGCTACTTGTGTGCCCTCCGGAGCCCCTGAAACCATCCCCTCACGCCGCAGGGGCTGCCACGGGACGCGGGCGCCGCTGGGGAAGGGCGGACCTTCCTTTCTGAAGGCCCTTTCCTGGTTTTCTCTCTTCACGTTCCTCTGCCAGGCTTCGTTAAAATGGCCTCCCCCGCCCGGGCCTCCGAGGCCCGTGTGGTTGAAGTTTGGATGGGCCAGGACAGGAATGGCTAGGGACAACTGCTCGCTGGCCCCCCCAGATGTCGCCGGGTCTTGGCCGGGCTCAAGACGGCTCCCCCGAGTGCTCTCGGAGCTTGCTGGGTGTCAGCTGTCCCGAGACCCACCTATCACCTGGAAATGCCTGCGACAGCCTGCCTGGAGGGGTGGTGTGTGTGTGTGTGTGTGTGTCGGTTTTTGCTTGACGTACCTGGCTCCAGCTTTATACTCGAGCCTTATAGGATACGAGTTACGGGACATTTGGATAATGAGCTTTTAACTGCAAGATACCCTGTAGGCCAGCCTGTGGAATTTCTGAGGGTACCACCCTGAGGTGCCTGGTGGGATCTGTTGGAATTCAGATCTGGATTATAGGGGTTGAGTTGTGTCAGAAACTCGCGCTGTGTTTGTTGTGGAAATGATAGGTAAGTTTTAAAAAGACCCCGCGAGATGCTCCTTCCTCCCCAAATAGGCTCATTGAAGAAAGCTATTCTTTCCACAAGTATTCCTGTTTTCTCATCTTGTTGTGTTTTTCCCCCCCCAGTCACAAAACTTTCTGCTTACAGGAAAATGACTCCAAAAAACTTCTTTGGAACATTGCATACGGTATTTGTATGTCTGAGCATTCTTAGAATAGCAGTGTGGCTTGCCCTCGGCCTTGCGGAAAGTTGATTTCAGCACAAGAATTAGACTTTCTGGTTTGCAGCCCAGGTTTGACTCTGACCACTAGATTTGCAGTGATAGCATGATCAACCTCAAACTCTTCATTATGAATTGGGATGTCCATAATTCCACTGTCGGCTCGGGGTTAGTGGACTGGTTTTGCAATCCTGTTTTGTTCTTAATAAATTAGGGATTTGGAATGAGCCTTCTGAAAGTTAGCCCTATTCAATGACTTGGACTTTGACTCACTCACTAGTGTATTATTGAGAAGTTATTTTGAATTTAAGGTTGCAATTTATTTGTTCCTTGGGTTGTTTTTTTTAATGTAATAATTAGGCCTTGTTAATAATCTTTTAGGAATTTTTACACAGGTGGTTCTGTCTCATGTAGTAAAGTGACTTATTCCCCAAGTGTGAGAATATTTGTATAAGCCAATCAAACCCACTGCTGACTGGATTCCGATGTAGAATGGCTTTAGCATAGGGCAGAACTGACCCCCTGGGTTCCCAAGACAGAAACTATAAGTCGAAAGCCTCTTTTTTTTTTTTCCCTTCCACAGAGCTGGTGGTTTCAAACTGCTGACCTTGTGGTTAGCAGCCCATTTTGTAACCACTACGTCACCGTCACCGGAGTGAGAATTTTTGTATAGGATGGTCAATATAAGCCAGAACCCATTGTGACTGTGTTTAGTCTTTAATTTCACTAGAGTTTTTGTTATGTTACTTGACCCTTGCGTTGATTTTATTGTTGCCATATTGTTTAAGGGTGACCTGTAGATTTGTTCTCATTTGGAGGCCTTTTAGATGACAGTCTGTTTGCGTGAACAGATTTGCAGGTCAGAAATTTGTGTGTTATGTACCCTGAAGCAGTTTGAAATACGAATGCAGAGCAGTAATTTGTCTTGTTACAAGAGTCAAGAGCCTAGCAAGTTAGAGCATTCCTCTGCTGTTGGAAGGAACTTGTTCTTAATTTGTTTCTTGCCATGATACTTAATGACTTGAAACTCTCAAGCTTCTCATTAAGCGATTAGAGATTTTATGTCCTTGTTTAGCAAAGTTTATTAAGTTTAAAGGATGCTAAAACTCGATGTTCATAAGCACAACTTATCCGAATGACAGGTTAAACATGAACATTTACACTGGATTATAGCTGTGAAGTCTTTCTCTGAGTGCCATTGGTAGTTGTGTCCTACTTTGCTGTTGCTTTGTGCCTCCACTCCATGCTTGTAGTCAGGTCTTAGTTGTATCTAGAGCCCATGAAAGTTTATAATCTTGGTTTTCCTACTTAAAATGCCTTAAGTTTATTCTTTTGGAAAGAAATTCCACTTGGCACCATTTTCTTCTTGGAACTAGTCACATTGTATTTCCTTTCTTTTTTTTTTTTTTTTTTTTTTTTTTTTTTTTTTTTTTTTTTTTTTTTTTTTTTTTTTTTTAAGGCATCACTGCCTTGGTGGTGGGAGTAGGAGGCCCAGCCTTTGCTCCTGTGAGCGGGAATTGAACCTCCATCCCAGTGGGCCGCATCAGTCACATTGTATTTTCATGGCTGAATTGTTACATTTTTTTCTTGGAATTATTTTGAAAATGAAATCCCTCTTTCACCCACACACATGTGTAGAATTCTGTTTGGAGAATCAGGATTACTTTGATTATACAGTGACCAGACTCTACTGGAATAAGTGATTTTGAAATTAAGTTATGGACTTTTTTAATAGATACTGCTAAAAGAAATGAGCACAATCTATTGAACTCTTGGTGTGTTAGAACACACTGCTGAATGATACATTATTTCATCTAGTACTTAAAATAGTGTTACCAATTGACATATGAGGAAATCCAAGTAACTTTGCTATCCAAAATGTCAGAGTTACAATGTGGCAGGACCCAGGACTTGAACCTTGTGCCCTGTTACCAATGGATTTATATTTGTGTATGTTCATTCAAGTCCGAGACTTGATTTGCTCACATTATAATCTAAGCTATAACTCAATGTGTTTTAAAATTGCAAAAATAAGCTTGGTGTAGACTTTTGTTTGATAGCCAACATACTTAATCTTGATAGTTGAAAGGAACTTTAAACATTTAATTTGAAATCAAGTTGGGTGGAACATAACATTAAGTTTAGTTTCTGGTAAGCCTGGATGAATTTCAGTCTTTGTAGTAGTTAAAATAACCCAGCCAATTGTTTGAACCTCTGACCTTTCCGTTAGTAGCCAAGTTTCCCTCACTCTGCCACCAAGTCCCCCCATCAAATGTTCTATACCTGAAGTTGGCGGTACTTTTCTTCTTTTTAAAATATTCATGGTATATTCTTCAGAGTTGGCTTAATGAGGACAGACCAATCTAGGGCCATGTGAGTGGAACCATATTTGCGGGTATCCTGCATAAGGAAGTGAGGCATGTGAACACAAAAGAAAGGTAAGTGAGAGACTGGGGAGGAGTGACGATGTACAGTTTTTGCCTAGATTATTTTCAGGTCGGATGTAGGTTTTTGTTGTTTTCTTCTTTTCATTTTGTACGTGGGCAAGAGTTAGCCCCAGAAACTATGTTGAGAGCTTTATGGTTTCCAGGGAGTGGAATCATAATCAACATCTTTTCTAGCAAAGACAGTCAGTGGTGGGTGTGACAAAGGAACAGACAAGGTTAATTGGATAAGTTTTGTCTGTGGGTGTTAACATATTTTTTTAATGTATCTTTAGCCAGGAACCTTGTATATTCTAGATAGAATCAGTTCAGACAGATGACTTTTCCTGGCCATCCACCCATGCTTGAAGATCAATGTGGCTGGGTCTTTTATTGAAATGTATGGACATTTTAAAGCTTACTGTATAGTTAAAAATAAATTGTAGCTATCTGGACTTGGAAGGAAATAGAAATTGCCAGGTCACATGTTACACTTCTTTTTTTGCTCCAAAAAAGACTCCCGGTTTTTAAAAATCTCTGTGAAAGTTCTCACATTCTGTTTAACTGAAATTTAGAAATGGTGAGATGATTGGATCAGTTAAGTTCTTCAGTCTCAAAAAGAATTTAATCTGGGGTCTTCTCATTTCCATGAGAAATAAAGCTCCCTTTGAGTCAGTGCCAACTCTTACAATGACAGGGTAGAACTGCCCTTGTGGAACTACCAGAACTGGTAGTTTCAAACTCCCGGCCATGGGTCACCACTGTGCTACCAGGGCTCCTTGTAAAGCGCCCTTGTAGAACACGTAATCTATGTGGTTTGAATAAAGTATGGTGCATGTTTGTACCATGGATCCTTCTCAAAGGCATTTGTTACTTTGTGGGGGGGGGGGGGTGGCGCATTACTGCCCTCAGGTGGTGGGAGTAGGAGGCCCAGCCCCACTGCTGGAATTGAACCTCCGTCCCAGTGGGCTGCAGTCCCACGCACAACCACTACGCCACCGGGGCTCAGCCCCATTTGTTACTTTTACATTTAAACTTGAACCATTGAATGTTCGAACTTTTAGAGAGCTTTTATCTTCACCTCTGACTTTTTCCCTCTGTTTTCCAATAGATAAGACTCCCAAGAGATAAGAGTCAAGAATTCAAAATGTTTTTAAATTATCAAAGAAATAGGTATACAACAGTTGTTGAGGTCTTATCTTGATGGCATTTCACAGATACCAAGGCCAGGTTATTTTATTCAAGCATGGTTCACTACTGACAATAAATTTGACGTGAATGGTAACAGTTCAGTGAGGTTATACAGCCGAAAATGCCTAGTCTCACACTTGCCACATAGAGAATGCTCTTTTGTATGCGGTAGCGTTGGCCCTTCAGATATGGAGAATCACATTTGGTCAGGATACAGATATGCTAACATCTGTCCCTGTAGGGAAAGGGAGAAAGAAGCAAAAGCCGAGAATTGGTAAAGATGAGAATACATGCAGGAAGGAAAGTGAAATCCCCTATAAGTGCCTGTTTCAGCTTACCTAGTCCTACCACCTATGGTATTCTGTGTTCTATGGGCCCAATAAGCAATCATATTGTCATTGAATGTCAAATCTTGAGACTTCTCATTGTAATAGTAGGGGAGGAAGGTTGCTCCAGACAAACTTCTAGGTAATCAAGAGTGCCTAATTTTAGAATACTAATTAGGACAGAGTGCACTGAAAGATTACAGGTTAGGGCTGAGCCCCGGTGGCGTAGTGGTTGTGCGCGGGACTGCGACCCACTGGGACGGAGGTTCAATTCCAGCAGTGGGGCTGGGCCTCTTACTCCCACCACTGGAGAGCAGTGATGCGCCCCCCCCCCCCAAAAAAAAAAAAAGATTACAGTTTAAAAGTTACCTTGTTCACAGATCAGTTGGACCATTACTGCAGAGAACCCTTTTCTTTGAATTTAGCTTTGGAGGTGTGCTGAGGAGCAGGAAAGAGACACTTTGCCTGGACTTAACAGTTGGATCTGCCTTCTCAGGACTTGGACAGCAGACTTTTTTTTTTTTTTTAGGCATCACTGCCCTC
The DNA here is from genome assembly GCA_004026705.1 of Nesogale talazaci. Taxonomy (NCBI): domain Eukaryota; kingdom Metazoa; phylum Chordata; class Mammalia; order Afrosoricida; family Tenrecidae; genus Nesogale; species Nesogale talazaci. The sequence continues at coordinate 27,666 of PVJH01023607.1, read as the reverse complement.
AGGTGGTGGGAGTAGGAGGCCCAGCCTTTGCTCGTGGGAGCCAGAATTGAACCTCCATCCCAGGGGGCCGCAGTCCTGCGCACAACCACTACGCCACCGGGCCTCAGGACAGCAGACATTTCTTCTGCATCCTGACTATCCCCATTGATCTCAGAATAGAACCTTCTCCTAGGATACATTCTGTAGGAGTCTCTTATTTTTCTGCAACCTGTGCTCTCTGTGATGGAGAGAAGGTTTTAAGAAAATTCAGAGCTCTTTTCTCCAGCAGGTTGGACAGATTATGGAGCATTGTTCTGGGAGTACATGGTGAAGTTCTCTTTCATTAATAGCTTTAGCTACTGTCTGTTCAGAAATGAAAGCTCTTTCCCGTTTGTGGCCTTCCTATCTTTACTGTTACTGTAAACCTTTCAGATTCTAAGGACTTGTTAAAGAAATGCATAATAAAATGACATAATCTGAAACTGGAATAGTAATATGAACCATTTTCAGCCCCAGGTGAAATGCAGAATAGTACAGTATGTGTTCAAGAAGATGTAATGTAAGCACGTGGCCATGAGCAAAATCAATGGGTGGTTAAGTTTGGAGCAGGGTATTAAATGAGGTTTTGGACATTGTCAATAAACAATGGGTTGTGTGTCCACTCAGGTGGACAGTTGCCATTGAGTCAGCCTGTAACTAAATGATTCTCAACCTTCCTAATGCCATGACCCTTTAATACAGTTCCTCATGTTGTGGTGACCTCCCAACCATATAAATATTTTCTTTTTTGTTTTTGTTTTGGGGGCCTCACTGCCCTCTGGTGGTGGGAGTAGGAGGCCCAGCCTTTGCTCCTGTGGAGCCTCTGCTGGAATTGAACCTCTATCCCAGTGGGCCGCAGTCCTGTGCACAACTACTACGTCACTGGGGCTCGGCCCCATAAAATTATTTTCGTTGCTGCTTTATAACTGTCATTTTGCTACTGTTAAGAATTGGGCAACCCCTGTGAAAGGGTCTGTTGGACCCCCAAAGGGGTCATGACCCACAAGTTGAGAACCACTGTCTCACACCATTCACTGTCTCCCTTCACCCATGTTTCTGTTTGTCACATGTGTGTGTTGTTCCCCCTTTGTGATCGGTTTCCCCCTTTGCCCCTCACCTTTGCCCTATCCTCAAGCTAATCTGTGGAATCCTGATTATTAGAAGTAGAGATATCCAGGGCCGCCCCCCTTTTTGGGCATCACTGCCCTCTGGTGGGAGTAGGAGGCCCAGCCTTGCTCCTGGAGACCTGTTGCTGGATTTGAACCACCAACCCAGTGGGCTACAGTCCTGCACACAACCACTATGCCACCAGGTATCGCTATCCTCATGGTACTGCTAGTCCCATTGTTTCTGAGGGTTTTGTTTTGTTTTTTAGCATCTTAGTTTTTATTAATGTTCTTTTTTTTAAAAAAATAATTTTATTGGGGACTAGTATAACTCATCACAATCTGCCCATTGTGTGTAGGACACTTGTACATCTGTTGCCATCATATTTCTCAAAACATTTTCTTTCTACTTAAGCTATTGGTAACAGCTCATTTTTCCCCTCCTTCCCCACACCTCCTCCCTCATAAACCCTTGATAATTTATAAGTTATTATTTTTTTTGTCATGTCTTATGCTTTCTTTTTCTTTTTTTTTGGGGGGGGGCATCACTGCTCTCCGGTGGTGGGAGTAGGAGGCCCAGCCCCTCTGTTGGAATTGAACCTCCGTCCCAGTGGGCCGCAGTCCCGCGCACAACCACTACACCACCGGGGCTCAGCCGTGTCTTATGCTTTCTGACGTCTTCAATCACCCACTTTTCTCTTGTCCTGTTAATGTTCTTAAAAACGAGTGGGGGGGGAGTGTTATCTATCCTGGATCCATGTGTTGAGAGCTGTTGTCTGTACCAGTGTACATGCTCTGGTCTAGCCAATTTGTAAGGTAGAACTGGGGTCATGATAGTGGCGAGGAGGAAGCATTGAAGAACTAGAGTTTCGTTGTGTGTTTCATCTTTAGTGCTATGCTGCACCCTGACTGGCTAGTCTCTTGTGACTCTTCTTTGAGGGTTTGTTCAATTGTCCCATGGGTTTTTGAAGCTGTAGATTTTATGAGAGCAGATTGCTGAGCTGCTTAGGGCGGGTTCATTTGTCAGCAGAGTGCCTCCGGGGCTTTTTTATACTGGTACATAATAGTCTTCCAGTAAAGGAAAATGTTACTTTGAGTATTAACATTATTTGCTTAGTATCTTATCATATCTTTGCTACAGTGGTGAAAATGGAACATCTTTACTATTGACCCAACTTCTGGTCACTATTTTTTGTTTGGTTGGTTTTGGGGTCAGGGGCATTACTGCCCTCTGGTGCAAGTAGGAGGCCCAGCCTTGCTCCTGGATTGTTGCTGCTGGATTTGAACCACCAACCCAGTGGGCTGCAGTCTCGCACACAACCACTACTCCACCAGGGCTCAGCCCCTGAAATGGAGCATCCTTTATTTACAATTTTGAAATTCATTCTTGGTTAAACCTAGACTTATATTCAACAGTTTTGTATTAGTTGATATGGGTAATGTATTGAAACAGTTCAGAACTTTTGTACATGAGTAGCCGTTATAATATGTAAACCTTGAAAATAGCCTTGTATTGATTCCCAAACACTCTTTAAAGTCTATTGTGTTTGGGGTTGAGCCCCGGTGGCGTAGTGGTTGTGCGCGGGACTGCGGCCCACTGGGACGGAGGTTCAATTCCAGCAGTGGGGCTGGGTCTCCTACTCCCACCACTGGAGAGCAGTGATGCCCCCCCCCCCAAAAAAAACAATCTTTTGTGTTTGTTTTTTTTAACTTTCTGCTGAAGTGCTCTCTCTCTCTCTCTCTTTTTTTTTTTTATTTTGTGAAGTTCTCATTTAAGTTAGTTCCATTTTTTTGACATCTGGCCCTATGGCTATTTGAGCATTAAAAGATTCATAATTAGAAATTTAGGTCTAAGATATAGTTTAATCAAGTAATGAAGCATTTTCTAAAGATGGTTAGGTGAATAACATACTTTTCTTTTTTAATTGCAGCAATTATGTTTTAGAGCAAAGAAATTGAAGTACGGCGAGATTAACTAGCTTGTCCAATAAGAGGCAGTTTTGAATTCTGTGCCCATTTTTCTGATTTCAAAAAACCTGTCATCTTAACTGTTATACCACACTGCCTGCCTCTTTGATTAGCCTTTCTTTTGCTGAATAGAAACATCTCTCGTTCTGTTCTGAAAGGAGGACTCTTGCTCAAGGAGACTGCAGTTTACTAGAGGGAGCAGGTGTGCCGAGACCCAGACACAAAGATAAAGGGGAAACAGACCTGTTATTTGCAATACCCAAGAAAAGCCTGAGTACTAAGCCTGTTTGTTCTTAATGAGCGTTGGTGGTGAGGGAAATAACTTGCTGCTAAATCCCTCCCTAGAAGCTCATTTGAGTATTAGAAAGATTGAACGCAAAGTGTGGCTTTGTTTTATTTAAAAAGTATTTACATGCTGATCACGAAAGTTATATGGTAGACTTGCAAGTCTGTGGTTGTTGGCTCGCAGTGGTCAGTCAGATCACAGGGCCGTTTGAAGTTGCAAATAAGTAGATATAAGTGACTGGACTTTGAGCCTGCTCTATATTACAATACTTCGAGCAGAATCTTCAACATGTGGATTCTGGTCATCCACGTTATATAATAGAATGTTTAAAGTCTTAGAAGGGACTGATTTTCTGGTGCTCCCTTATAAATGGCAAAACCACAATGTAGTGTTCTGCCGTATAAGGTGGTCGGGTGGTTTTGTCTGTAAGGCTGATTGGTTCCTTTATTCTGTTTGAAGATTTGGTTAGACCCGTAATCCAGTAACAAGGAACCCTGGTGGCATAGTGCTTAAATACTCACCTGTTGGGAGGTCTGCAGTTTAAACCCCCTAGCCACTCCACAGGACAGCATAGAGGTTTACCATATAGATTTTCTATATGGATTTACTGCCTTGTAATCCCTTTGAGGTCGTTCCATTCATACAGCCTCCCTATGGTTTAGAATTCCCATGCATTGGCAGTGAATTGTGACTCAGGTAATCCAATAATGATAAAACCATTCCAAAGGAAACCATGTAAATTCCTTGAGGTCATGAAGCCATTAAAACGGTGAAATGTAGGGGCTCACACCGAACAGTTGTGAGGATGGTGGACCACTGCAGTTTCTTCCTGCTGTGCATGCAGTCAGTATGCTTCCACCCAGTGGGGCTTAACAACAAAAGGGTTACAGATGCAAACCTGTATGATTCTAAAATTTGTGTTCCTAGTCTGTCCCATATTAAACCTTGTCAAAAAAGATCTTGGATTCAGAGTTTAAATACAGCTTTTTGCACTTGTTGCCCTTAATAGTAGGAAGGCAAGTAGAAAACCCATTGTTTAGAACTGGATCGAAGTTGGTGAAGAACTGCTTGGTGTTAAGCTGGTGATCGATATCATTCTGGTAGCTCATATTTTACCAGAAACTAGTTGGCTGGGGCATGAGGTCAAGCTTTGTGAACAATGGATGTGAGCTTGAAGGGGGACCTCTAATAAAAACGTTGACCCTTCGGGCTGAGCCCCGGTGGCGTAGTAGTTGTGCGCGGGACTGCAGCCCACTGGGACGGAGGTTCGATTCCAGCAGTGGGGCTGGGCCTCCTACTCCCACCACCGGAGAGCAGTGATGCCAAAAAAAAAAAGTTGACCCTTTGTATTGTAGGCAACTCCGTCATGGAGCACTATGAAAGCTACATTGGGGGCAAATACTCTAAATCCCAACGAGAGAGAGACTGAGCAGTCTTATCATGTTTCAGGTCCTAAACTAAAAGTAATCGCTACTTAAAAGTGGGTGGGAGGGCTGAGCCCCGGTGGCGTAAGTGGTTGAGTGCGGAACTGCAGCCCGCGGGCTTGGTGGTTCTAATCCAGCAGCGGCTCTCAGGAGCAACACTGGGGTAGCGCCCACGACCACCAGAGGCAGTGATGCCCAAAAAACAAACAAACAAACAAACAAACAAAAAAGTGGGTGGGAAGTGACCTGCAGGGCATTTGGTGGGGTGTGGGTGTCTGCAATTCAGTGAGGGAAGTGACAACAACTTACCTTCTGCACGTGGACTCTCAGGTTCCACCTCTGTCATGGTGAGGGCATGGAAGCACTGGCTGTAGTATTAACCTCTTCTGAAGCACAGTAGTTGTTGTTTTTGGGGGTTTTTTTTGACATCACTGCCCTCTGGTGGGAGTGGAAGACCCAACCTTGCTCCTGAAGAGCTGCTCCTGGATTTGAACTGCCAAGCCAGTGAGCCGCAGTCCCGCACTCAACCATTACACCACTGGGGCTCAGCCCAGGCGTTCTTTTTTTTTTTTTTTTAATAATTTTATTGGGGGCTCTTACAGCTATTATAACATTCAGTACATCATCTGTATCAAGCACATATGTTGCCACATACATTTCCAAACATTTTCCAAACACTTGAGCCCTTGGTATAAGCTCCTCGAGCACAGTAGTTCTTAACCCACCTACTGGCTCTGGGTTAGAATCATAGGGGTTAAAGAAAAGAGCCACGTCACCTACCTTATCACCATCCTCTCTGTTTTCAAGACCTTGAACCAAAATGGGTTAAGGAGAAATCTGTTGTTTGTGTTATAAGCAAAAATTTCTGTGTTGGCATTTTCGAAATCTTCAAGGATTCTGGAGTCCTCATGCAAAATGGTCAGTGCACAACTGGAGAACTGTTTCCCCCCGGTGCTTTTTATTTTTTAATTATTATTATTAAGCATCGCTGCCCTCAGGTGGTGGGAGTAGGAGGCCCAGCCCCACTGCTGGAATCAAACCTCCGTCCCAGTGGGCCGCAGTCCCGCGCACAACCACTACGCCACCGGGGCTCAGCCCTTGTTTGTTTTGTTTTTTTAAGAAAATCTTGTGTAGGCATTTTGGTTTCACTCCATTTGTTCTAGAGTGCTCTTTAAACATCAAACTTTCCATCCTGAGATTTGGTGCTGAACTTGACGCATTGTAGCTACTTCAATGAGTGCTTGGTTTTGAGCTTCTCCCTCTTTGATCCAGGAATCGCTTCTGGCTCCCTTTCCAACCGATTGCCTTTTTGCTAGTTCCATCTCCTAGGAAACAACTTTGTAAATCAGAGCATGTCAGCCTTTTAAAAATGAAATCCTTTGAGGGAAATAGCTTCCTTGGTTCCTAAGGATTCTTAGGATTCTCATTTGTCTCTAGAATTGTTCATCTAAAAATAAACATAAAGCTAGGAGAGTCAGTATTCAAAGTTAACTGTTCTTATTCTCCCATCTTGTGCATGTTTTCTTCAAAGGCATGGGTTGAGAGTCCCTGCATGCAGCTAGGTAGCTGAACACCTACAATTGGGCTGAAGCTGATTTACGTGCCCAAACATCTTTATTGGGCTACTATAGTTTTGTGTGACTCCAGACAGACCATCAAAAGGAATTCTCAGAAAATCTACTTCAAAAGATAAATTGTTGGAGAAAGAGTAATTTATTGCATTTGATTGCTCTAAAATAAATTTCCTCAGCAGCCAACTGTAAAGAGCAGGTTTTGGTGATGGTGATTCTCTCTCTCTCTCTCTCTGTCTCTCTCTCTCTCATATATGTATACACAGACAATATGAGAGGACATCAATCTGTTTTCATTTGGAGGTTTTTCTATGTAGTTCAGAAGTCAGAGCCTGGTTAGGCAAGACTGTATTTTTGATCTTTTAATTTCTAGGTATTATATCCTTTTTGAGAAACGCTCATTTCTGTATAGCTAGGGAAATTCAAACTGAAAATTTGAGGGTGAGAGGGAGCAAGGAGGAGTATTCTCTGAAATTTCAGCTGGTTTAAATAATGGTGATAGATATGGTGAAGAGGAGGGAAAACAGTGAGTCCGGTGGTATTTCATTTGAAGTGTATCTTGAAAGCAGCTTTGTTTTATGATCATTCTGCTTGTTTGTGATAACAACAAAGCTGCAAATCATAAAAGTTCAATGATTCTCTGGCAAGAATACCTGCTTCCCTATCCAATGGGTGGTACACACCATACTCACACCATACTCTCCATTGTACTCTTTTTGTTTTTGTTTTTTGGGTTTTTGTTTTTTGTTTTTTGGGGGGGCATCACTGCTCTCTGGTGGTGGGAGTAGGGGGCCACAGTCCCGCGCACAACCACTATGCCACTGGGGCTCAGCCCTCCATTGTACTCTTGATCGACTAGTAGTATATTGAGGAAAAGCACACTAAGTGGTCTTCCAGGTTTTGAATAGATAAACCAAAGAGATAGTTTAAAAACAGTGCTGCTTTTAGAGATGGCGGTCAGCTGGTGGGGGGAGAGAATATTTGCTTTAAAGAAAAGTGATCCGGCTGAGCCCCGGTGGTGTAGTGGTTGTGCGTGGGACTGCGGCCCACTGGGACAGAGGTTCAATTCCAGCAGTGGGGCTGGGCCTCCTACTCCCACCACCGGAGAGCAGTCATGCCCCCCCCCCCCACACACACACACAAAAAAGAAAAGTGATCAGCTGAGCCCCGGTGGCGTAGCGGTTGTGCGCGGGACTGCGGCCCACTGGGACGGAGGTTCAATTCCAGCAGTGGGGCTGGGCCTCCTACTCCCACCACCGGAGAGCAGTGATGCCCCCCCAAAAAAGATATGTCAACTTAAATTACACTGATAGCCACTGTAAGAAAGCCTACCTTTGGATCTGGTCAGCACAGATTTGGAGCTAGTGGTTTATTGAGTTGTTAGTGAGTGTGTGGGTTAAATTGGGGGAGATTGTCATTTGTATACCCATAAAATTGGTTTTTTGTTTTTAAAACTTTTGGGGGGGACATGACTGCCCCCTGGTGGTCGTGGGAGCTACCCAGCCTTGCTCCTGGAGAGCTGCTGCTGGGTTTGAACTGCCACGCCCATGGGCTGCAGTTCTGTGCACAACCACTTAGACCACTAGGGCTCAGCCCTGGTTTTTTGTCTTTAATGTAGTAAGTTGATGGTTTATTGTTAGGTTTTTTGTTTTTGTTTTTGTTTTCTTCGTGAAAATGGCTTATTTGGCTTTTCAGGAGTAAACTTGGCTTGAGACCAAGAAATTAATATTAAAAGAATATAGGGGGGCTGAGCCCCGGTGGTGTAGTGATTGTGTGCGGGACTGTGGCCTACTAGGATGGAGGTTTGATTCCAGCTCCACGGAGCAAAGGCTAGGCCTCCTACTCCCGCCACCTGAGGGCAGTGATGCCCCCCCCAAAAAAAAAAAAGTAAGAATACAGTTTTTCTGTGTTTCAACCTCAGTATATTTCCCATAGATAATTTGTTGAATGTCCTTTTAAATTAAAAAAAATTTTTTTGGCATCACTGCCCTCTGGTGGTGGGAGTAGGAGGCCCAGCCTTGCTCCTGGATTTGAACCTCCAACCCAGTGGGCCACAGTCCTGCGCACAACCACTATGCCACCGGAGCTCAGTCAAATTTTTTTAATTTTTCAACCTGTTTCTGTTTTTGTTTTTTTTGGGGGGGTCATCACTGCTCTCTGGTGGTGGGAGTAGAAGGCCCAGCGCACTGCTGGAATTGAACTTCCACGCGCACAACCACTACGCCACCGGGGCTCAGCCCAAATTTTTTAAATTTTTAACAGACTCTCAATGCCTTGCTCCTTTTAATCAAACTCAAAAGTGAATTAAGAGAGAAACGGGTACATGTATCATATTCTATGACTGGGATATTTGTTTTAATTCCAAGACTCCTTTTCCATTATCAAGGTATTTAGGATGTTTAATCAGTAATTATAAAGTTTCTTGGTAACCCTGGAACTTAAAACAAAGTGAGAGGAATAAGTGTGTGTGTGTGTGTGTGTGTGTGTGTGTGTGTGTGTGTGTGTGTGTGTGTTTAATTAAAGATAGTGAATGCTAATTCATCTAGACTTTGGAGAAAAGTTGAGAGAAACTCTGCTGGATAGATTTCAGAATTAATGCTTTATTTAATTTGTACATCATTCTGTTAAATGCCAGTCTTTTGGCACGCCCTCATCAAAGGCTTCTTTATCTTCAAGAGGATAAGATATTCCTAGAGAATCCTACTAATTGTTCATTTAAATAATTGAGCTGCTATCATGTTTTGGACACTATGCCTGGCTTTGAGTATAGTGTGAATGATACCGCTGTATGTTTACTAATGGCTAGCATGAAGTTAAACTCTGTACCTTTGGGGTGCTTAATCTCTAATCGGTCATTCTTTCTTCCACAGCAATGGCACAAGCATGATATCGTTGATCATTCCTCCCAAAGACCAGATATCACGAGTGGCAAAAATGTTAGCAGATGAGTTTGGAACCGCATCTAATATTAAATCACGAGTAAACCGCCTTTCAGTCCTGGGAGCCATTACATCTGTACAACAAAGACTCAAACTTTATAACAAAGGTAATCCGGAGCTTGGTCACGCCTCCTCTACTCTGTCTTCCTTCTCTTTTCCGCTTTGATGCTTTGACCACTCACTGATGCTTCATCTTCAACCAACTGTCTTCACTATCTGTTTCCCTTCAGTGTTTAATTCTATCTTACGTGTACTTGTTTTGTTTGCTCTTAAGTGTGCTTGTTGAACGTTTAGTAATATTTATTGTACTTAAAAGGGGCGCCTCGGTGGCCTAGTAGTTACATAGTGGCCTACTAACCTCAAAGTCAGCCATTTGAACTCACCAGCTGCTCTGAGGGAGAAAAAGGGCTCTCTACTCGTGGAAAGAGTTAGCCCCGGGAAACCATCAATGGCAGTGAGTTTGGTTTCTTGTTGTTGTTGATGTTGGGGGGGATTTGGTTTTTGTTTTTAAAGGCATAAGTCCTGCCTGAAACATCTCCAAAGGAGTTTCAAGTTTGGGGAGAATTCTGCCTGGGAGATTTAAAAATTCTTATACTCTGGGAGAATTAAAATTCTTCTATTCTAAATTATGATCTAGCTCAGTGGTTCTCAACCTTCCACCTGTCATGATTCTTTCCTCATGTTGTGACTCTCCCTAACTCTAAAATTATTTTCATTGCTACTTTATAAGTAATTTTGATACTGTTAGGAAACGGGTGACCCCTGTGAAAGGGTTGTTCTACCCCCAAAGGGACCTTGACCCAGAAGTTGTGAGAAATTGGCTGTAGGTTTAAGTAGAGATATTGTTTATGTTCTTTGCAGTACCTCCAAATGGTCTGGTTGTTTACTGTGGAACAATTGTAACAGAAGAAGGAAAGGAAAAGAAAGTCAACATTGACTTTGAGCCTTTCAAACCAATTAATACGTCATTGTATTTGTGTGACAACAAATTCCATACAGAGGTAAGAAGTTCAAGCACGGAACATTTTCATTACTTAAACAAGAAATCCCACGCCACCACAGCCATCCCCTCCAGCTACTCCAGACTCATTAAGCAGCAACTCTTCTGCATCGTGACTGGTTTTCTTCCTTTAGCAAATCATTTTCAAGGTCTGTCCATGCCATTAGCGTACATTAGTGCTTTTTTTTTCACGCCTGCATATTATTTCATTGATAGATACTTGTGCTTATGAATAATGGTTTTATAAACATGCATGTATAGGTGTTTGTGTGGGCTGATGTTTGTTTTTGCTTCTCGAATATATCAAGGGGTGGAATTGTTGGATTATGTGGCACTGTTTTATTCTTTTGAGGAACTGCCAAGACAGTTTTCCAAAGTGGCTGCACCATTTTTCCCACCCATGATGAGAATTCCAATTACCTCATGTCCTTCAATACCTGCTATTATCTGTCCTTTTAGATTTCTAGCTATCTCGGTGGGTAGGCCATGGCATCTCAAAGTCTTGGTTTGCATTCTCTCTAAGCTCTGGATTGGGTTGATGACATCCTATGAAGCATATAAGAGTTTCTCATTTTGATTGAGCCCAATTTCTCTTTCCTTATTTTCATACTTATTAAGACTTTTCGGCTGAGCCCCGGTGGCGTAGTGGTTGTGCGCGGGACTGCGGCCCACTGGAACGGAGGTTCGATTCCAGCTCCCAGGGGCAAAGGCTGGGCCTCCTGCTCCCACCACCTGAGGGCAGTGATGCCAAAAAAAAAAAAGACATTTCCTAACCTGAAATTACAAAGATTTACTACTGTTTTCTATTTTGAGCTTTATACTTCTAGCACTCATGTTTGAGCCTCTGATTCATTTTGAGTTAGTGTTTTTGTTGATATGAGGAATGCATCCACCTTCCTTTTTTTCAGTGTGAACCTTCCGTCCCAGCCCTGTTTGTTGGAGTGGCTATTTTTTCTCCCCACTAAATTGCCTTGTTGCTTTTGTCAAAAAGTAATTGAAGTTGAGTGTTTATTTTGGAATTCCTAAGTAAGTTTTTCTGTAATTTTAATCCCAGATCTTTAGTACAATTAGTTAAGTCCTTAAGAAAGACTGTTTCACAGAGCATTTGTTTTAATGAGGGGATAGGGTACCTTGTGTCCCATTTTAGGAATATGGAGAGCTTCCTTTATTGGGGCCTAGAATAGGGGCGGCAACTCTCGGGAACATGCAAGTGCAACCATCAAGTGAGAGTGCCTCTTTAAAAATTTGCAGCCTTAAGTGTGTCTTGCATGGCCCTGATCCTAGGCTTATTGTTTAACAAATAAAGGTTTTTCTTGAATTCTAAATCTTGCAAATTAAAATGTTATCACTCCACGTAAACGGATGAAACTAAGAAAGGCAATGTTGTGTTAGGAGACAAACCTACTCTTGGCAAAAGTCCTATCAGTATCCAATCTCAATCCCTAAGTTGAAGTAGAGGAGGAGGCTGTTGAAGTTCATTAAAAGGATGTGATAATAATGCCTTTTGCTAGGACATTTGACCCAACCACTCTGAAAGAGCTTTATTTCTGTTAAGTTTTGGTGGTGGTGTTTTTTTTTTAATGGCATCATTGCCCTGGTAGGAGTAGGAAGTCCAGCCTTGCTCCTAGACAGCTGCTGCTGGATTTGAACCATCAACCCTGTGGCTACAGTCCCACATACAACCACTACGCCACCAGGGCTCAGCCCAAGTTTTGAATTTTTATGACACCAATTCAGTGTGTTTGAGAGAGAAAAACACTGAGTTTGGAGGACTAGAGGCACTAGTTAGTGCTCTCACTCCTTGCATGCCAGTGATATTTGTCTTCATTTCTTAACACCTTTCGTTTTTAGCTCATAGTGAATCTTTAAGCACTACTATTGTGGTTTGGGGGCTATGTTTTTCCAATTCTAATCAAACTTTTGGGTGACAGAGCAACTCTCATATGATAAACTTTAATAGTGGAAAAGAAACCTTATTAGAGTGACCTAAATCAGTCAGCATTAGAACAACTGAGAAATCACACCTGGTCCTTAGTTCAGTCTCCTGCCTTTCCTTGACCTAGGAAAAAGCCTCTATAGTCGACTTAAAATGAACACTGTGGGCACCATTTACTATAGGGATATTTGCTGAATTGATAGGCATTCCAATTTCCAGTTGCATCCTAGTTGACTGCATAGGAGATTGAGGCTGTTTTTCTCCTGACTCCCACCTCATGGGAGAAGCTTCATTGGGGAGACTCATAGTTACCCTGTTGCAATTTACCTATGTGTGACTTGATAAAAATAGATATTGAGTTCTATTGATTTTTTTGTTTTCTTTTGTGGGCATCACTGCCCTCTGGTGGGAGTAGGAGGCCCAGTCTTGCTCCTGGAGAGCTACTGCCTGATTTTTTTTTTTTTAATTTCATTTTTCTTTTTTGGGCATCACTGCCTCTGGTAGTTGTGGACGCTGCCCAGTGCTGCTCCTGAGAGCCGCTGCTGGATTTGAACCGCCAACCCAGTGGGCCACTGTCCCACATACAACCACTGCGCCACCAGGGCTTAACCGGAGTCCTATTGATTTAAATAGTAACTGGCACTCTGTTTTCTTTTTTTATTTTGTTTTTTGGGGGGCATCACTGCCCTCTGGTGGTTGTGGAAGCTACCCAGCGCTGCTCTTGAGAGCCCCCATTGGATTTGAACCGCCAAACCTACAGGCCGCAGTCCATCACTCTGTTTTTTTTTTTTTTTTGCTTTAGTTCACTTACTATTAACTCTTCTTCCAATATATTATATAATTTTGATACAACATATTGTATCAAATATATATAGCCTTATTAGGTAAATTGGTAACTAGAATTCACGGTAATGTAGCTTACATGCACCATAATTTATGCCCTTCATAATCGGTGTGAAAGATGCCCTGGTTGTGTCGTAGGGGCTATCCAACCACAGATCGGTGGCATGAACCTCCCAGTCATGAGAAAGAGGAAGCTATCTGTTCTTGTTAAGATTTTAAACTCTTTTTTTTGGGGGGGGGGCGGGGGCGGGCATCACTGCTCTCCAGTGGTGGGAGTAGGAGGCCCAGCCCCACTGTTGGAATTGAACCTCCGTCCCAGTGGGCCGCAGTCACGCACACAACCACTACGCCACCGGGGCTCAGCCCCAAGATTTTAAACTCTTAAAAAAAAGATTTTAAACTCTTGGAACCCCAAAGAGGCAGTTCTGCTCAGTTCTGTAGGGTCATTGTGTGGCAGAGTTGACTTGTGTGTGTTTTGACTGTCTTCTAATTATGTATTATTATGAAAGACAAATCTCTGATCAGGCAAATGTTTTTCTTTTTTTTTTTTAATCATTTTATTGGGGGCTCATACAACTCTTACCACAATCAATACATCTATTGTATGCAGAGCACATGTGTTGCCATCATCATTCTCAAAACATTTTCTTTCTACTTAACCCCTTGGTATTAGCTCCTCACTCATATCCCCCTTCCTCATGAACCCTCGATAATTTATAACTTATTATTTTGTCATATCGTACACTGTCTGATGTCTCCCTTCACCCACTTCCCTATTGTCCATACCTCAGGGAGGAGGTTATATGTAGATCCTTAGAATCGGTTCCCCCTTTCTACTCTACTTTCCCTCCACTTTCCTAGCATCGCCACTCTCACCACTGATCCTCAAGAAGGAATTATCTGTCCTGGATTCCCCATGGTTCTGGTTCCTATCTGTACCAGTGTACATCCTCTGGTCTACCCGGGTTTTTTTTTTTTTAATCATTTTATGCGGGGCTTATACAACTCCTATCATGATCACCACATATGTCAATTGTATGCAGACCACATTTGCTTTCTACTTAAGCCCTTGGTATCCACTCCTCATATTTCCCCTCCCTTCCCACTCCCCCTCCCCCATGAACCCTTAACAATTTATAAATTGCCATCATTTTGTCACTGTACACTGTCCAATGTGCCCTTTCACCCACTTCCCTGTTGTCTGTACCCCAGAGAGGAGGTCATATGTAGATCCCTGCAGTAATTTTCCCCTTTCTACTCCACCTTCCCATCACCCTCCTGACGAGGGCAAATGTTTTTCTTTTTTTTTCTTTTCTTTTTTTTTGGGAGGGGGGGGCGCATCACTGCTCTCTGGTGGTGGGAGTAGGAGGCCCCTGCTGGAATTGAACCTCTGTCCCAGTGGGCCGCAGTCCCGTGCACAACCACTACGCCACCGGGGCTCAGCCCGCAAATGTTTTTCTAAATCTCAGTTAATCAGGTTACCAAGCAGAGATGATTATAAAATGGTATTTTTCACATACACATCGAACTGCTTGCTAGTCATTTCTTTTCTCTCTCTTTTAATCATTTTACTGGAGACTCACACAACTCATACATACGTTGTATGTTAAGCAAATTTGTGCATTTGTTGTCCTCATCATTCTTAAAACATTTGCTTTCAACTTAAGCCCTTAGTGTCAGTTCTTCATTTTTTCCCCTCCCTCGCTAGTCAATTCTTGAAGGACCTAATTTCTTCTTCATTATTTAGGATGAGTAATACTTTTTTAATTTGAAGAGGTTGCCAGCTAGCAATTAGTGAACTGCCAAGCTTAGAGTATTCAAATTTCATCATGAAAAACTTGTCTGTGGGTCCCAGACAGTTATAATATTTACCCTTCTTGCAAATAAAAATATAGTTGCTATCCCAAAAGGAGGAGAGTTTCTCTAAAAACCCAGAATCACTGGCTCTCGTACCATTAAAATATAGTAAATGAAGTTGTTTTATATGCAGGTATCATTAATAATGTTCAATTCCCAAGCAATGAGTGTAACATTTTAGAATTTAGACAAGACCTTTTTATAGACGTACTTTTATTCTCATGCGCTATATAGTTGGTGTACAGTATGTTCTGATATGCCATGGAGGACACTGCCTGTGCATGCTTGGGCTTTTAATGATCATAGAAAGTGAACTTTGGGAAGTTAGAACCTTAATATGAATTTTATGCTCCATAGACTATCATCAGTCTAAATCAAATCAAGGACTAGGAAGAAGTTGCGCTCTATGACTCTGTACTGGTTTTGTATTTACATACTCTGGGTCAGGTATGTTGAAGGGCTTCTTTATATAGTTGCAATTGGTTATTTCTGCTACAGGTTCCAATTTGTCCATGTGACTTATGGTTTTGACTAAATTCTCCAGTTCCATAAAATGGTCTAGTCAAAGAACTTATGCCATGATGAGTGGGATGAAAGGTGTGTCAGTCCGGGTAAGCTAGAGGAACAAATTCAAGGACACGCATATCGATGTAAGGAAAGGGTTTATATACAAAAGGAATGTGACATGGAGAAAGCATCCCAGCTCAGTCCAGTCCAAAGTCATAAATCCGATATTAACCCATATGCCCGAAATCAGTCTATAAAGTCTTCTTCCGACTCACGAAGTCACAGGTCAGTGGGTGCAGAATCCTCGCCTCTAGGGCTCAGGGTCCATCAACAGCAGAAGCAACTCATCGCTGGCAGAGGTCTCCATCTGGCCACCCCAGCTTCAGAGGTCTGGCTCCATCAGGGCAAAGCTGTGTGGTTTCTCCGCCGGCTCCTCCAGCTTCTCGTACGCTGCCAGCTTGTCTTGTACGTGATTAATCGTCTCTGAAACTAACTCCCAACAACTGGGGAAGATAGCTTCTCATCTTCACGAGGGAAATATCGTGAGATTTCTCAGAAGTCTCAGGAGAAAGCCATGCACACACAGAGGCCTCATTGGCGACTCAATGGCTATCTCCAGATTAACAGGCCAGACTCCACCCCTACATTTCAATCATAAAATTGACATAAGCATATGACTGCCATAAACGGGCTTTTGCATATCCTTTGGGGGTTTTCTTGCCCTTAGCCAAAAGCTGTGGAGCTTACTATATGACACGTGTGTTTGCTTTCCAGGCTCTTACAGCACTACTTTCGGATGATAGCAAGTTTGGTTTCATTGTAATAGATGGTAGTGGTGCGCTTTTTGGCACTCTTCAAGGAAACACAAGAGAAGTCCTGCACAAATTCACTGTGGATCTTCCAAAGAAACACGGTAATACAGGAGGAGAACCTGAGCCCACTTGGCTTGCGGTTGGTGTTGAAGAAGCAAATAGCTGGGGGGGAAATGAGCCCAAATGATGGGAAGAGGAGCATTGCAGAACGAAGCCTAGTGATGCTTCTGGCTTACTCTTTTAAGTACTAGAGTCTCTCTGACTTCCCCTGACATCAGACTAGTGGTCACTTTGAGAACACGTGTGCGCTAAGCACTTGGAGCTGATGATGGAGTCATTTTCCTCTTTGGGATAGCCGCATGTCTGACTCGTCTTCTAATTAGAAATGCAGCCTGTACCTTTTAATTGCCTTTCCCCCCATCACTTTTTTATGTCAAAGGTAGAGGAGGCCAGTCTGCTTTGCGTTTTGCCCGTTTAAGAATGGAAAAACGACATAATTATGTTCGGAAAGTAGCCGAGACTGCTGTGCAGCTGTTTATTTCTGGGGACAAAGTGAATGTGGCTGGTCTCGTTTTAGCTGGCTCAGCTGACTTTAAAACTGAACTAAGCCAATCGGATATGTTTGATCAGGTAAGTGAGGAGAAGGAGGTGCTTGTTACTTGACTCTGCATGGCAGTTAGGTGGATATCAGCACTGAGACGTGTGTTTTTGTTGTTTTTAATTTTTTATTTATTGTTTTTAACTTTTACAGTGATATATTTCTATATTAAAACCCTAACTTTGTGTTAAATGATGATGAGATTCCAGGATTTTCTCTGAAATATTCCCCATGATTTTCTGAACATCTGTCTTTTAAAATCAGCCATTTTTAGCTGGGTTGCTTTAATAGCTTAAAAGTGGTGGGCTGAGCCCCAGTGGCGTAAGTGGTTGGGTGCAGGACTGCGGCCGGTGGGCTTGGCGGTTCAAATCCAGCAGTCGCTCTCAGGAGCAGCACTGGGTAGCTCCCACGACCACCAGAGGGCAGTGATGCCCCCCCCCCCAAAAAAAAAAAAGAAATGTGGAACTTGATTTCATGGGAACTAGGAGCTAGCTTTGCAGTCTTTTTTCCTGGTTTCCTCATGGAGGAAAGCGAAGTGAGATTCTTGACACTAACACAATGGATTAAGCCTAAAGTGTCCAATACCGGGCAATCTTGTGGTTTCATTTGACCAGAACACACCCCGTGTGTTCATCTGGGGAAGAGAGCATTGTGTGGGAGAAGGCATGCCAGAGAAGCAGTTGGAGTACTGTGCTAGCTTCTTTGGCAGGAGCCTTTTCTTCGCAGGAAACTTACTTTTGCTGTGCTCAGTATGATATTTGCTCACTGAAAAAATAGTACTTGAGTCAATTGGCGTGCTACTTCTCCCTCTTCAGTGAGTGTAGTCTACTAGTCTTTGCATGATATTAAGTAATAGTGGGTCTTGGTGAAGGTGTTATGAATGTACTGATTGAGACCTTTTTTCCCCTCTACTTGTGTCAGAGGTTGCAATCAAAAGTTTTAAAATTAGTTGATATCTCCTATGGTGGTGAAAATGGATTCAACCAAGCTATTGAATTATCTACTGAAGTCCTCTCCAACGTGAAGTTCATTCAAGAGAAGAAATTAATAGGTAGGCAGCAAATTTCTTTGATCTTCTGGGTGATATTTTATCTATGTACAGACATGATTGTGTATGAAACAAAACACTCCATGGATAAGTAAGAGTAGGATGTCCAATCTTTCTCAGTAGAATCACTAGATTTTTCTGTAGTCATTAGAAAGGAGATCCCAGGAGAGTGTGAGTTAAGTGTCGGGCTTGCTAACTAAAAGATTAAGATCCAACCCTACCAGCCTTTTAGTGGGAGAAACTTGTGCATCCGTAATGAGTGGCCACCTGGGCAGCCATTCTCTGCCCTGTGTGGTTGCTTTTGAGTCGAAGCCGGCTCCTCAGCACAGGTTTGGTCCAGCGGTTTAGTCATTACATCAGTATGACCAAATCTCAGTCTTCCCATACAAACAGTCCTTTAGAGTAGGCAATGGGATGGTCCCCAAAGATCAGTGTGACTTGTTTTTCCCAGTATCCCAGTTTCCTTGGCAAACTGTTGGCTCTTGTACAGCCCCACATGGAATTGTTTTCATGGTTTGGGGCACTTTGGGTAATTTTCAAGTTTTTTTTTTTTTTTGGGGGGGGGGGGTTGTTTCCTCTGATTTTGAGTAAGAGATTTGCAAGAGAAACTTCAGGGTAAATGTTCTTATTGTCCCACACCGCAGGACGATACTTTGATGAAATCAGCCAGGACACGGGCAAGTACTGTTTTGGAGTTGAAGATACACTAAAGGCTTTGGAAATGGGAGCTGTAGAGATTCTAATAGTCTATGAAAATCTGGATATAATGAGATACGTTCTTCATTGCCAAGGCACAGAAGGTATGAGAATGAGAAAATAGGTTGTTATTTGTCACTGTCCCATGCGTCCAGGAAAGCCTGGGGGAGAAAAGGGGCACAAGGGAGAGAGTGGCAGATTTCGTGACCAACCAGAGGTGGAAGAGCCCAGTACTGTCTGTAGATTGGTTAGTTACTGTTGGCGTAGGCTGCAGCTCGGGGCAGCCTCACAGAATGGAAGGACACCTTGGCCCGGCCTGTGTGCTCTGCCTGGTGTTCTTGGTGTTTGAGCCCCTTGTTGCACCTGGTCATCTGGGGAAGGCTTTCTTGCCTGTGCGCTGATCCTCTTCTTCGCCACACCTGCTGCCCTGTTCAAGGGAGTGAGGACTGAGTGCCTGGGATTGTTTATTTCCTGGGTACCAGGGATGGTATCGTTGACGACTTTGCTGTTTTCTTGAGTGCAGCCGAGTACCTAGTAGACACGCATGCTGACCAACATACCTTTGAAAGAGGACTTACAGAAGGAGTTCTGGAGCCTTCTCCCTAAGTTAATCTGTGATTATGTGAGAACCTAGTTAACATGATTTCTTCTCCCCCTCTCCCCTCACCCCAATACTAGAGGAGAAAATTCTCTATCTAACTCCAGAACAAGAGAAGGATAAATCTCATTTCACAGATAAAGAGGTAGGCATGGTTTTCTTGCTTGGGCTACATTCAGGGAATCCTCATCGACTTGTTTCGGGTTCTACCAGCATACACTAAATTTTGTGGGAAACCAAACGGCATACTTATTGGGGTTCACTGGTAACAAATCAGGACTTCATGGTTACTGCAGGCGCTTTTTTTTTTTTTTTTAAGGAGTTAAGCAGACTCCATCCCTTAAATAATGAAGAAGAAGGCACCTCCTTTTCTGAAATCCCTTCCACTAATAGCTAAAAACCTGGCTGCTCCAGGTTTGGTCTTCAGGCATCATCATAGCTTACAAGGGGCCCCTGGCAGGTGCAGAGAGTCCTGCTAGTGTCCTCCAGACCTGAGTTGGAGGGTCAGTCAGTTGAGTGAGTGCTGCTACAGACACTAGAACAACAGTCTGATCTCCAGAGTCAACCAGAGATTTAGAAACAGAGATTTCTATTTCCAGAGAAATAGAAATCAGAAGTTGAAAATCTCACTATGAGCTGGCATTTCATAACACCCTAGAGGTTTAGGAGGAGTGGTATTGTTGGAGATCAATAAACAGAATTTTATCTGTAGACATCCAGAGAGAATGAGGACGGTGGCTGGAGTGGGAAGTGACCCCAAAAAGGCTAGGTCTTACTTTGTCCTCGTTCATTGTCTGTGTTTTGTGGATGCCCTCCCCCATAGACAGGACAAGAACATGAGCTGATTGAAAGCATGCCCTTACTGGAATGGTTTGCCAACAACTACAAAAAATTTGGAGCTACGTTGGAAATTGTCACAGATAAGTCACAAGAAGGATCCCAGTTTGTGAAAGGATTTGGTGGAATTGGAGGTGAGTAGCAAGTCCGGAAACTGAACTTAACCCCAGCTCTCCGTTGCCTCAAATGAGATGTGTTCACCAACCGATGACCAGGCCCTACGTGGCTTCAGGTGTGGGCTGGTTTTGGTGGTTACTTTGCTCCGGAAGTCGGCCTAGGAATTAGGCTTTCTTCTGCTACTGTGACCCCTCCCCGCCCCACGACTTACCTTTGGTTTGTCTCCCCCAGGTATCTTACGGTACCGTGTAGATTTCCAGGGAATGGAATACCAAGGAGGAGACGATGAATTTTTTGACCTTGATGACTACTAGGTAGTCGACATGGGTCCGGCAAACCGTGCCTCACCCTCCAGCATCCAACCCAAGGAGCATACCATGGTGGAATCCAAACAGATCCCTGCCTTATGATTGGGACCTTCTCAGAACCTAACTCCATGAGCATTGGATATTGAAAACCGAAACACAACCAGGCCCGACCCTACACTTTGGTTTGTCATGGTGTCAGCGCAGCAACTAAGTTCCTAAAGGCCACTGTGGACTAATTTAAAAAAGAATCCCAGTTTTTACTTTTACTTGATGGTGAAAATTGGTTGCTCTTGTATTTTATGGGAAAAAAATGATTTTTTTAACCTTCATACATAGAAGCAAAAATACTTTAACTGCTGTAAACCTTCAAAAGTTAATAGAAGTGACATCATACTGGTTTGTTTCTTATTTTGATTGGAGAAAAATTAAATTGCTGCATTTCGCAGTGACCCATTTACATGGCATTCTCAGCTTAGACTGCATAAGAAGAAATATATGTGGTGAAATGTTGGAACCATTTCTCTCTTGGTCTCTGTTTAATGTTGAAAGGGTGAGCTGATAGGAGGCATTTTCAACTTCACGCCCTCACACCCCTCCCCCTCCAGACGGTCAGTCGCAGGGTGCACACGGCATTGCAAAGCCCCACGGCCAGTGCGCCCTTTCCATCTGTTTACAGATGCGCACGTGCCCAGGGGTGGGGAGCCCTTGGCATCCGTTGCTTTGACAAAGGATCCCATGATCTTAGCCTACTAGAAACCAGTTTGGAATGGATCTGATGGGGCTCCTGTGCTTTTGTTGGGATTGGGAGAAATAAAACATGCAATTTAAGTGAAAGCAACCAGATTTAAAGGAGATTTTACTTTATTTTGCTTGGATCTATCCTTGGTAAAAGGGAGGTGGTTGTGTTTTCCTTGTGTTGGATGGCATGAGATTATGTGAATGTTTTGATTTTAATAAAATGAACTGCAAGGTTTTTTCCACGGGAACGATGACAAGACATGTATGACTGTGCATGTAATTAGAAACCCCTGACCTCCTGGTGGGGTTGGAGCATCTGTTTCACATATGGGACTTTGAAGCACCTCTCATAGGAGAAATTAGGGGTGGGGGGTGGGGAGGGCAGGGATGGGGAAGGGCCGGGACACAGCTTCTGGCACCAAGGATTAACCATGTTGGATCCAAAAGTGGGCCTGAAACCCTGAAGCTTATGCTTCCCAGCTGGGCTATAAATTTGACTTGAACCAGCTGGTGTGCGAGGTCATGGCGTGCCCGAGGTGGTGACAGTGAACAAAGTGGTAGTGATGGAAAAGCATACCAAATGGACTTTGAAGGACCAAAGGTTTAAAAAGTCGATTGGTATCACCCCCACAGCAGCTAGGGTAGTGGGCGGGGGGCATTTGGTTTTCAAATTGGGTACTTTTAACACGTAGTGCCTGACTGCTGTTCTTCACTGACTTTTGACTCAGTCACTCGTAGCTTTATTGGTCTGAACCAGCTCCTTGTTCCCAGGTTCTAGACCTGCCTATCGTTCCAATAATCCTGTTTCACTTGAATGAAGGGAGTATGTCTTAAGATGTAACGTTTCTGGTTCTCACACTGTACTCTTGAGGTCCAAATGACTGTCGATGTGTATGTCACCCAGTGTCTCAACCCCCCAATGAGAAGTCGACTCTTTGGTGTTCACCGACACGCGAGGCTTCACCGGAACAGGCTTTGGCTTTGGGCTCTGCTGTTTGTTTGCAGAAAACCCAAGAGCGGGCACGCATGCTCTCTTCACAGCAGTACCTTAGGGTTTTGCCATTGTAAATGGGTCTAATGTGATATGACAAGACCAGAGAAATTGGATGTAAATTTACAGTTTTGAATATGCTTGTTGTTTCACATGATACATTTAGGGTATGCAGCTCCTTTTGTAGTTTTTATTTTTACTATTTAAGTTTGGAAATGATGCCAAATTTTTGTATTTCTTTAATCAATGTGTTCTCTTCGGTGATATATATTGCATTATATATTGATGTGTGTATCAATATATACTGATATGTATTACACTTACACATACAAACACATAAATAAGAGGGGGTGGAAACCGTAGCCTTTGCATTCGCTATAGCCTCTGCAGAGAGATCCTAAGCAGCGAAATCTTGGTGTTGTGATGTACAGAAATGGAGAAGAGTATTAAACCATATTTAAGAATATACTATGTGTGCTTGAGGTTCTTTAGGGCTGTGCTAGAAAGGCCTCTGTGGTGTCGGGCGTGCCAGTTCCGAAGTCTTGGATTTGCGTCCCTGTGGAAAGGTCCCTGCAAAAGGATATCCAAGACCAGACTATCACCTTAGGCTAGGCACGTTTCGAACAGGCCCAGCCAGTTTTGTGTAGGTGGGACGGGTGAGGGGCAAGAAGTTTACAGAAAAAGTCCAAACTTTTTAAAGCCATTCTCATTTAGGGATAAGTCAAAATTCACGGGCTGAGCCCCGGTGGCGTAGTGGTTGTGCGCGGGACTGCAGCCCACTGGGACGGAGGTTCCATTCCAGCAGTGGGGCTGGGCCTCCTCCTCCCACCACCGGAGAGCAGTGATGCCAAAAAGAAAAAAAAATTCGCTACTAGGTTCCAGTTAATCGCATGCATAGGTATATTCCAAACATGATTAAACCTGCCTTGAGCAGTGAATGGTGGCGAAAAAGTTTCTCAGCAACCTAAGTCTCTAGGATGCTTTCCAAGGAGATGTGCTGGGTGCGGCACATTAAATATATTTAAAGGTTGTGAGAGGTCAGCTCAGAATGATAGGCTTCTTGGGCATTCCAAAGAGGTCATCTTGATGTATTTTTTCTTTCTTTTTTTTTTTGTGGGCATCACTGCCTCTGCTGGTCGTGGGCGCTACTCAGCCACCTCTGGATTTGAACCGCCAAGCCTGCGAGCTGCAGTTCTGCACTCAACCACTTACGCCACTGGGGCTCAGCCCTTGATGTATTTTTTCAAAGCACACAGGCTGATCATGGGGACTGTGGGAATAAGTTTCTAAGAAAATTTAAAAATTCATTAGTGAACAAAAGGCTAGAGAAGTTGCACTGGAGTGGTTTTTGTTTTTCCCCTCAGAGCAACGCACCTGTCCATTCTTCCCAAGTAGCAAGGGCTTTCCTGATAGAAATCCGCACTGGTTCTTAAGGAAGCATCTACAGATGGGGCCAGCAGAAGTAGATTGGCCTAGATGCAGGATATGTTGAGAAATAATAGCCCACGTTTTGATAATGTTTAATACCCCTTTTGCATTTGGCGGGGGGGGGGGGGGGGGGGGGGGTGCATCACTGCCCTCTGGTGGTCGTGGGAGCTAGTCAGTGCTGGTCCTGAGAACCTCCACTGGATTTGAACCGCCAAGTCCACGGGCCGCAATCACCTACTCAACCACTTACACCACTGGGCCTCAGCCCCTTTTGCATTTTGTAGCAAAACCTGACCCTCAGATCCACTTGTACCACCATTTCACAGGTGACGGCAGAGTCCAGAAGAGGTTAAGTTGCAGATGTTCAGTGGCAAAGCAAGAACTTTACCCCAGACCCAATGCCAAAGTTTAGCCTCTCACACACGAGCCTGCCTTCAAAGAGCGACCTAGGCCCTACCCCTCCCACCCTCACTGGTCTTGCCCAGTTTCCCCTGCAGCGTTTGTTCGGGCCATCCAAGAACAAGTTGGGCTAAGTAAGTTTCAAGAGCAGAAGAGAGTTGTGTTTGCTTCCCGGAGGTTGAGGTGCTTTGAATCTCTCCTGTTGGGTACTTAAGGAAGGTGATGCGTGGTTTGCTTCTTTCCAAAATGCAGAATACATACAAATATAGCCACTTTTTTTTCATTGCTGTAGAGTCTAGATGGCAGCCCTGCTGAAACTCAAACTTCTCGAACATGCCCGTGCATGGCACAGGTCGGATTTTTTCCCCTTCTAACACACCATTACACTGATCTTGCAGTCACACAGTAGATGGTGGGCCTGTGGTGCCGGATGTGTGGGCTGCCATGCTGGCCCGTCCAGGCCTGCAGTGCTTACCACTTTCTGTTCTCTGGCCCCGGTTCCCATGCTGTGATGCTCCCAGACAGGCACCGTGGATTTCGAGGCTGAGTGCCAAGGTGGAATCTAAGATTTGTGCCAGCTTCTCCCTTGTTGCCAGTTGGCATGAATGCCAGCTGAGTCTCCCACCTGCCAAGTCCCCACCCTAGTGAAGACCTCACCCCCAAGAGGCGTCAGAACTGGCCAGAGGAGTAGAGAAGGACCCCTCCAGTGGAGAAGGGCCTGGATACTTGTTGGTCTCAAGAATTTGGGTGCCACAGTTAAGTACTGGACATGGCTGAACAGAGGGCCTACCCAGCCAGGGGTTTTCCTCTCCCAGTCAACTGGGGGATTCTATTTAGAGGAGCCTCCCCTGAAGCTGACTGAAAGGCTCATCCTTGGGTTGCCCAGAGCAAGCAATCTTAAGATGAGCTCTGGTGTCCTAGCTCTGCGGGCTTGAGCGTTCAGTTCAGTATCTCTGGTTCCTGCTGTAAAGCTTTGGGATAGCGTGAACAGACCAGACATTTAACTGGGTTATAAAACTTGGAGACCTTGGTTGGCTATTTACTCTCTGAGCTACAATTTCCATACTTGTAATAATGTCTGGTGGGTTTGAACCTCTGGCCTCGTGGTTAGCAATCCAATACATAGCCACAATGCCACCTGGTTCTACATCGATAAACAGTCGCAGGAACTCACTGAACAGTTCTGCCCTATGCCATAGGGTCACTGTAAGTCAGTATGGACTCGATGGTCGCCAATAATAATGTCTACTCAAATGTTGCACTTAGAATTTAGTTCACTGGGGCACACTGTGTGTACCTGGCATTGGGCAGGAGCTCTGGGCAACCTGGGC
Source organism: Nesogale talazaci (assembly GCA_004026705.1). NCBI lineage: Eukaryota > Metazoa > Chordata > Mammalia > Afrosoricida > Tenrecidae > Nesogale > Nesogale talazaci. The sequence continues at coordinate 2,310 of PVJH01023607.1, read as the reverse complement.
CTGCTTGAGTTTCGTCAGGGTGCATCTACTCTGATGACCACGAGGTGGTGCTAGAGTTAAGGATAGTGGCTCATAACAGACAATCTGCTTCCAGTGGGGAGATGCTTGCTAGGTATGAGGTTTTTGGGATAGCTTGCCTTCCTCAAAATATGGAGAAGGCTGGCGAAGAAATGAAACAGGGATAAACACCAGCTCTGTCCGTAATTTATCCAGCATGATTGGAGTAAAAAGTACACAATGAATCCTCCAATTAGGGCATCTTGGGAATTCTGGACCTTAAAGGCATTTGTCAATAGGACAGTAAGCAAACACATTGAAAGCAGGACGACTATCAATGAGTATTGTATCACTATTAAGTCAACTGTTATTGTTAACTACATAGTTAGGTGAGCAAGTAACCTAAGAAAAATTTCAAGGCATTTAAATTTAGGTGTTTGATTAAGGAAATTCTACAGAATTTCAGTAATGGAGGCTGTGTTAGCCTGAGCAAATTAGAGAAACAAATCCACAGAAACATATATATGAGAGTTATCTAAAAAGTAAGTACATTAAGAAAGCATCCCAACCCAGTGCTGTCTAGGCCCTATGTCCAGTGTTAGCCCATGTGTCCACACAATCCACAAAGGCCTCCTCATTCTCACAAAACTCGTGCACTGATGCCGCCTGCAGGAGGAAAGCTGAATCTGAGTGTGTGAGCATCTCGGCGCCGGCAGTCTCCACACAGCTTCTCCAGCACTCCGTTCCATCAGGGGAGGGCCATGTGGCTTTGCCTCAGGGATGTCTCTCAGGAAGTGAGCCTTGTCTTCTGGAGCAGGGAACTGGCTGAGGTAGTTGAACCCTGGTCCGACCATCAGAAAACAAGAGCCCCTGGAACTAGAAAGGCAAGGCTCACCGGAGCCATTCCTCTCTCTGCCCTTTAATTAACCCCACATGTGCTCATCGGCCAGGTTGGCACAATAAGCCTTCACTATCTCACAAGCCAAAAAAGATCAGTTCCTAATCTATGTAAGATAATCACATAACTTTTGTTTTGGTTTTTGGTTTTTCTTTAGGGCATCACTGCCCTGGTGGTGGGAGTAGGAGGCCCATCCTTTGCCCCTGTGGAGCTGGAATTGAACCTCCATCCCAGTGGGCCGCAGTCCCGCGCACAACCACTACGCCACCGGGGCTCAGCCCTAATCACATAACTTTTAACCTTCACTTTTTCCTTTCACTCACCTACTAAGTGTGTAGTATTTTTGAGGGGTTTCTTGGAAGAAAGCACACACATTTAAGAAGAAGCTATATCCTACTCCCACCACCAGGGCAGTGATGCCTAATAAAAAAAAAAAAGAAGCTATATGTGCCATTTACAATTTGGGTGTTGTTTCCCCCGCCCCACCCCCTAAATTTTTGCCTTGTTAATACTTTTTTTTTTGCATAATTTTTTGGGGGGGCATCACTGCTCTCCGGGGGTGGGAGTAAATTTGCATAATTTTTTAAATGTAAATTTTATTTAATTTTTTGGCATCACTGCCCTCTGGTAGGAATGGGAGGCCCAGCCTTGCTGCTGCTGGATTTGAACCACCAAGCCAGTTGACCGCAGTCCCGCACTCAACCTCTACACAAAATGTAAATTTGTGTGTGTGTGTGTGTGTGTGTACATCACTGTCTGGTGGTCGTGGGCGTCACCCAGTGCTGCTCCCGAGAGCCGCCGCTGGATTTGAACCCCCAAGCCCTCAGGCTGCAGTCCTGCACTCAACCACTTATACCACTGGGGCTCAACCCCCAAAATGTAAATTTTTAAGTTCTCATTCACAGGTATTTGAAACAAAACCTTGGCTGAGCCCCAGTGGCGTAGTGGTTGTGTGCGGGACTGCGGCCCACCAGCTTGGTGGTTCAAATCCAGCAGCAGCTCTCCAGGAGCAAGGCTGGGCCTCCTACTCCCAACAGGGCAGTGATGCCCACAAAAAACAAAACCTTAGCTTAATTTTAACTCATGTTTTTTTCATCCATTTGGATTTGACTCAGAGGTCACCATTTAAACTAGTTCTGGTGCAGGCCCTGAAGGTCTGGAACAACCCCTGAATTACTGTTCCCACCAGCCAGCAGGCCTGGTTAAAGGCTGAGGCGTGGGAGGTGCTGGGGTCCAGGCTAGAAGGGAGGAGCAGGGCTGGAGGAGGAGCTGTAGTCACGGGCCTCAGGTGTAGAGCTGGAGTTGATGAGGTGTGGGTGAAGTGAGGGAGAAAGGAGGGCCCTGAGTCCCCAACTGGGTGAACCACCTTGGAGATATAGAAGCGGAACTTGGAGGCATTTTGGGGAATGACAGGC
>PVJH01023606.1:0-34527 GCA_004026705.1 Nesogale talazaci | reverse complement strand
GTCCAGTGCAAAGTCATAAGTCCAATAATAACCCATGTGCCTGAAATCAGTCTATAAAGTCTGTTTCCGACTCAGGAAGTCACAGGTCAGTGGGTGCAGAATTCTGGCGCTGGCAGGGGTCTCCCCATGGCTCCTCGCTTCCAGGGCTCAGGTCCATCAACAGCATGCCACTCCAGCTTCAGAGATCTGTCTTCATCAGTGCTAAGCCGTGTGGTCTCTCCACCGGCTACTCCAGCCTCCCAGCCGCCGCCATTCTGTGTTACCTGTGGTTAATCATCTCTGAAACTAACTCCCAACAACTGGGGAAGATAGCTTCTCATCTTCACAAGGGAAATACCGTGAGATTTCCCAGGAGTCTCAGGTGAAAGCCATGCCCACACAGAGGCCTCATTAGCTACTCAATGGCTTTCTCCTGATTAACAGGCCAGACTCCACCCCTACATTTCAATTATAAAATTAACATAAGCAGATGACTGCCACGACATTCTTATTACACAAAAGCAAAATTTCACTGAAGTTGTCAAGTACGTCAGTGAAACGTTCATAACATTTAGTATGCTGGGGCATTTTAGTGATGTGTAACACCCTTGAGTCTACAATGCACTATTGAAATGTAGACCTTTTATGTCTTTTTCATTATTCAAAATGACTTCAGTTGGTTAATTGTTTTATAAACTCTCAAAGATATAAACAACAGATATAGATAGATATATACGTGTATATGTAGATATTCAAAACACATTTTTACAAGAGCAATTTCTCAGTATGAATTTTAGCCAAAACTGCTTCATCACTGATTTAAGACTAATTTGAAAGTGTGTTCCACATGTAGTATGTATTCCAATGTCTGAATTGCATTTGGTAAGCCAAGGGGCATCAGCTGCCTTTTTTGACAAAGTCACATACAAAGTAATGGCATTCTTTCAGTAACACCTGTACACTTTTACCAAGGTCCTCTTGTCATTTTGGTTTCACAAAGCTAACAAGATCCTTTCATTGCCATCTGTGTCTCAGACTAGGAAGCATTTCAGGTTTTATAACTATTAAAAAAGAATCAAAGTTACATTTGAAGTTGATTAATAATGACAATATTATAACTACATCCCCAAACTAGCAATGACAGTATACTATGAGAACAAGGTGTTCAAATGAAATCATAGAAGAAGATGTAAAGTTAATTTTCATACATCTAGGAGTGTGTCCAAATAGCTGACAAATGACGATCTATATTTTCTTTTATGAAGATAATCATTGCTGATTGCCAATTTTTAAAATACATTTGCATAAATTAAGGCAAAATAGTATTGATATTAATGTTAAAATCATTTTCATTTACTTGAAGAATTATTTAGCTTTTTTTTGTGTGTGAAGTTCTAGTTCTAGCTAAAGGTTGTAGTAATAAAAAAATGCTCAGTCATCAAAATATATTTTGCTCTTGCATGCCCGCTGATGATTGAGAACATTGTGGAGAACCTCTTCCATGGCAGTAAATGCCAACTGATGCACTGTATAGCCATCTTGGGGGAAGAAGGGAGAGAAAAAATGTACTCTATCAAGAAATTTTCTTTTTATTTGTCAAGAAAGTACATATTTGGGCAATGAAAATGCAATTACACTTTTTGATTATTTAAATAATGTTTATCAAAAAGGATTTCAATAACTCAAGGGAATGAAAATGTCCTCTGGCATGCAGGACTACAACTAACCTACTATTAATATGTTGGTAACTCTTTTGTCTATATATGTGTATGTATATAGGGAGGAGTTTCAAAAATCAGCATAACAATTCTACTAACCTTTTAATTCCATTTTTGAAGTGCCCACATGTTTACATAGTGCTGCTATAACAAAAATTCCCCAAATGAGTGAGTGATATTATCACATAAATATTTATTCTGTTACAACCTGGGTAGCCTTCCCTTAGGGAAGCTTCTCTCCTTTTGTTGGCTCTGAAGAACAGAACTGTCCCCTGCCAGCATCTGCAGACTTAGCAACATATCCTCCCCCCCCCCCCGCCTTGGAGATCCCTCCCCTCCGCCCCGTCTGGGCTTCCACCCTTCCCGTGGCATAGGAATGGCCCATTGATTTTCTACTCTCCACCGACTGCCGTTTGGGCTCTTCTGACTTTGCAAGTGTGGACAGATTGTGATAAACCTGAGTTTGCATATATCTGCTTTGTTCTCTTCTTTCTTCGCAGTTTAGAGAGAGTAGAGAGGTTGCTGGGCCTTAAGGGTGTTTCTGTGGATAGCTGTTTGTGGGATCAGTAGACTCTTTTCCATAATGGTAGCACAATTTTGCAGTCCTACCAAGAGGATTCCAGTCTCTCCCCATCCTTTCAGCATTTGCTATTTTCTGGTTGTTCTTGGTATTGTTTTTTTTTTCTCATTTTGCTATCACTATCAATGGGAAGTGGTATCTCATTCTTGATTTAATGATCATTTCTCTTATACCTTTTGACGCTAAGTTTTTCTTGATATGATTATTGGTTACCTGGATGTCATTTTTGGTAAATTGTTTATTAATGTCTTCTGCATATTAAAAAGTTATTTGATTGAGCTACCATTGACATATTATCCAATTCAGTGGTTCAATCATATCCAGAAGGGTCGTGTAATCATCTTCAAAATCAGCTTTGGACAACTTTCTTCCTTCTTGTACCCATTAACATTGATTTCACATTTCCCCCACTTTCCTCTTCTTGTATTCCCTTAGACAATCATTAATTTAGCTACTGTCTTCAAAAATGCACCCATCCCATCTTCCCTATATAGACAAACATACACCAGGTTGGGGGTGGGGGGGGTGGAGAGAGAGAGAGAGTGTGTGTGTGTGTGTGTGTGTGTGAGAGAGAGAGAGAGAGAGAGAGAGAGAGAGAGAGAGAGAGAGAGAGCGCTCAATCTAAGAGAAGGCAGGGAATAGTTAAAATGTAGAATACTTTCAGAATGTGTCCAAAGGGAGATATAACAACAAAGTGTTACATTCCAACCTAAGTACCCCTGCCAAAATTTATTTAGCAGTGCTCTGGTATTAGGGCTGTTCACATTCTGTTTTTATAGACAGTGGGGATTCCCTGGGGACTCAATCCACATATAACCCCTGCAAATGCATTTTTACCTCCCATTGTCAGGCGCCCTGCTTATGGAGGGATTACAAATTAGGCTGCTAACCCAATGGTTAGCAGTTTGAAACTACAGCTGCTCCTTGAAGGCAAAGGCAGGGCTTTCTACTTCCATGAAAACTTATAGGCTCAGAAACCCATGGGAGAGTTACAGCTTGTTCTGTAGGGTCATGATTAGTGAGGATTAAGTTCGTGGCAATGAGATCATGGATAGCACTCAGCAAACTGTGCTTTTAGAGTTTCTATTCTGGCACTCTTCTTTCCTCTGGGTTTTGATCTTATTAGTCACAGTCCTTGAATCACACAGTCTGGGTTTCTTCAATGTGAATTTAACTGTCTCCTTATGCTTTTTGTATTGAGATGGTGCGGTTTTCCATAGATTTTAGAGATTATCCTTCATTTGATCTATCACTGCTAGCTCTTAAACACTACTGTATGTTTGCAGTAGTTTTCCATGGTGCATAAAAGTGGATTATATTTCCTAATGAAATGATTGATTGACACACACACAAATAGACTGGTATCAGCCAAATGCGCTAATATTGGACTTATTGAGTTGATGTGGACTGGACTGGGATGGTTTCTTAATATACAATTACTCTTTTATAAAAAGGTCTTTCTTGTGCGCATGTAAGTGTCTATGAATTTGTTTCTCTAGTCTACCCAGACTAACAAATATAGGCACTGTTTATATTGTTGAATAAAAAGGCATCTACAATGAATAAGCCCTGGTCTTCAAGAAGTCTGCCATGTGATCTTCATTTTGTGACCTTCCTCTCAAGTTCACTGCCATCAAATCGGTTCTGAGAGCAGCCCGGTAGGCGATTGAGAACCTCTAGCTTTGAATGGGAGAAGAAAGCTTCATCTCTCTCCTGCAGAAAGGGCGGTGATTTCAAACTGCTGACCTAGTGGCTAGCTGCTCAAATGAGTTATTGCATACTTTTTTTTCCCCACCGGAATATAGCCACAAGTTCAGAGGCTATAATTTTTGACATTTCTCGTACCATTTGTTTCTCTCACCACAAGAATAGGTGATGGGTCAGAAAATGAACTAAGTACTGTTCACGAAAGTGGATTGTGGTCAAATAGTGATAGCTTTGGGATAAATACAAACCCTTATTAAAAGACCCACTGCACTAGTACCTTTCTCTGAATTCTGTAAAACAGAACATTGTTTGGATTTCAAAGATAATGTATCATCTTCTTGCATCAACTCTCTATCCTAACACACATGCGGGCCAAGCCCCCGCATACTTTCATTCAAAGTCCTGGCAGTTTTTCCAGGTGTTGGTTTTCTGTATTCTGGGACTGAGTACTATTCAATACATCAGCATCTTCCCTGGGTGGTCACTTGAAGTTCGGTCTTGAAGACACAGGCATTATTGATCCTTGTCCAATGACCGTTGATTACTTTAAGCTATCTAATCCTATTAATCTATAAATATGGAAATATTCTTTTCCTCTAATCATACAGAAGAATCCCTTTACAGTTCCATTTTCCACCTATTAACATTTGAAAATGTCTGCTCTTCTTTCCCCTTACTTTTAACTACTTCATATTGAAAAAAAGTTTCATGTTATGTGCAAATTTGAATGCTCCAGTTCTTCTAGATCATTTATAAAATATTATGTAAGGACATTTGGGGCTATAGTCCTATAAAACCTATTCATTTTTATGACAGCAATTTGATGTAATATTTCCACTACAATTTCTTTATTATATAAAAATGTCATCAGAGGCCTGTGTAGCCAATCACATCACTTTTAAAAATGGTATTTATTTAAAAACAACCTGACTGTTCCACCATGGGTTATGATTTAAATAAAATTTATCTACATATTATATAACAGTCATGCTGCCAGAGAATGTAGAGCATGCTTCCAAAGAAAGTTAATTGCACAGGTGTTAGAGTCTCAGAAACCCACTCAGCAGTTCTACCTTGCCCAATATGGTCGCTATGAATTGGTAATACTCAATGGTAATGAGTATGTATATGTGTACTCTATGCTGTGTAGCAGGGTTGCACGTTTTTTTTATGAAGTGAAATTGAATATGCATGGGTTATGTCAAAATAATAACAATAACTGTCTTTGTGGTGAAATTATGGGTCGCTTAGATATTGCCTCCAATATCATCAAGTATCTCACAGTTGGCATCAATTACTTTTGTCTTTAAAGGGAAATAAATAAAATTTGTTTCCTAAATGGGCAATTTCTCTCCTGCGTTCTTTGCTCAAATTAAGGAGTTTGGAGTATCTAAAATACAATCTTATTCAGTTAAACTCTTTATTTAACAAACAGTCAAAATTCCTTCCACATGTTATGGAATTTCACTGAAGAACATTTAAAGCAATAGCACAAAAACTGGGGTGAAATGCTGGAACCACAATGGCTTTAATAAGAATGAGTAGCCAAATCCAGTCTGTCCTCTGGCCCATGGGAAGAACCAGAAAGGTCAGGGCAAGGATGAAGAGGAGGGTGCAGGAGAGAGCCGCAAAGCCTAGCCACACATCCTTCACTCCTCAGAGTCTGCTAAAAATAGTTTGCCCTTAATTTTTCATGATCACTTTAAAGTAAGCTGCAGTGAAATTCTCTTGTCTTCTTTTCCTATGTATATTGTGAAGGACCAATGTTTAAGCTCATATAAAGTAATAAAATATAATCAAGTAAATATTTTTGGAAGTGGAGGAGGTAGATTCCTCACCAAAGGTTACAGAGTTGGTTGTAAACCAAAATGACTTCAAGCAAAAAAAAAAAAAAAGAACAAATATTAATCGTGTTTTCAAATGGGTAGATGTTTTTTGTCAGGCAGAGGGAAGATTCTTTTTATCTGGTAACCTAGAAATTGATTATTTTCAATAGACACTTCTAGCAAGGGCCTGCTGTATAAGGAAAGCTTCATTCAACAATTTACCTTAGGCCTCTTATTTTACTGTGTTTAAAAATATATGCAGGTTCTATCTATTGCTTTTCTGAGAACATTGTGCTTTGTGTTATATTTGTTAATAAGCTAAGTGAGCATGAGCTTTGATCCATGCTATTTATGAACTGATAATGAACAAGCCCACTTTTTCACCATACCAAGGACTCTAAGTCAAAATATGCTTGACACCTCCCTACTACATAGCACCTTCCTATAGAATCAAAGCTTCTTTTCAAATTTACTTTTCCTTGCAGTGACATAGAACCCAGTGAGCCAGGTAAGCATGAGGTACTTGTGCTTGTTTACTATGCCGTACTGAACAGTGTTCAAAATGCTGGTAAAATTAGTAAATTTAAAGTAAATTTGTTACTAATAAATTTCAAGTAAGCCCCTGCTTAATTTACTCCATGAGCGATCCAGCCTGTGTGCTATGCATGTGGTATGTTTGCATCATTGATTTTGCAGCTCAGAGCACTTCTGGATTTGTAATTTGTGCTGAGAAGTAAATAATGGTATGTTTTATTTTGAATTAGCATTGGACAAAATAGTAACCAGGGAAATATACTTCTATTCTTTATGGCGCTTGTTCATGACATTTCTTGATCATCACACTAAAGCACACATCTGTTGGCCATTTAAAGAAAACAAAATAAACAACTCTGCTAAGTGAGTCCTCTCATCGCCCACTCCGTGCACACAATTATCAATGGAAAGTGCGCAAGAATGTGTGCAGCATTACTTTAGTTGAAACAAGAGTCCCTTTTGACAGTTTAATGTAAACTTTAGTTTTAAGAGTTTTCAAATTTACAAGCAAAGCAAATGACTTTTGAAAATAATCTTCCTCTATCAATACTACAGAATGCAGAGAGAAAAGAAGTGTCTGATAAAGTCTATATTCCTGTGTTCATAGGAAATAACATACATAATAAAACAATTTGGAATTAATTAAAGATAATTAGCCATTAATTTATTGCCAGAATTAACTTGTCAGAATTTAGTAAAGCTTGCTAAAATTGTAGTATCAGACTGTGTTTTCCATTTACTTAGTGTTCATTCATTAACACATATACATTCAATGTGTTTTTCACACTGGTAAAGTGAAAACCATAAATTGTTTATAAACTATTCAAGAATATACTCTTTTTTTTTACTTGTGTGTGTGTGTGGGGGGGGGGGACATCACTGTCCTGGTGGTCGTAGGAAGCCCACCCTTGCTCCTGGAGAGCTGCTGCTGGATTTGAACCATCATCTCTGTGGGCCGCCATCCTGCACACAACCACTGTGCCACTGGGGCTCAGTCCAAGAGTATACGCTTGAATAAACTTTAATAAAGTAAACTTTAATCAGTTTATCTGGCAAATTCATATTTAATGTCATCCATATCCATAAATATAATCAATAATGATGTCATCAGCAACTTGCAATGTAGAAAATCAAAGGAAAAATAAGCACTAAAAGCATGCACATGAGAAAAAAAATTTCAGAGCGTTCTACTTACCATATGTCCCCCCCTTTCCCCTTATTTTTGGTTATTGAACTGTCAAATTAAAACTCTTATTTTAATCTGATAATCTTGTAAACCTTTAAGGTTGATCATTTTCATTTTTTGTTAGTCTGGGTAGACTAGAGGAACAAGTTTCATAGACTTGCATGTAGATATAAGGAAAAAGTTTACATACAAGAGGAACAGGACATTGAACCCAGTCCAGTTCAAAGTCCTAAGTCCAATATTAACCCATATGCCCGAAATCCCAGTGCTGGCAGGGGTCTCCACATGGTTCCTCACTTCCAGGGCTCAGGGTCCATCAATAGCAGAAGCAATTCATCGCTGGCAGAGGTCTCCATGTGGCCACCCCAGCATCAGAGGTCTGGTTCCATCATGGCAAGGCTGTGTGGTCTCTCCGCCGACTCCTCCAGCTTCTCGAACACTGCCATCTTGTCTTGTCCGTGATTCAGCGTCTCTCAGACTAACTCCCAACCCCTGGGGAAGATAGTTTCTCATCACCAAGAGTGCAATATTGTGAGATTTCCCAGAAGTCTCAGGAGAAAGTCATGCCCACACGGAAGCCTCATTGGCTATCTCCAGATTAATAGGCTAGACTCTACCCCTACATTTCAATCATAAAATTAACATAAGCACATGACCGCCACACATTTTTCTTCCATAATGAATGAAAATGTAATGTTCTCTTGCTAAGCTGTTTAATTTAAACATCAATTAGGTCCTAGACTATATGAGTAATGTGTTATCATTATGATTTTAGATGGATGCACCATGAGTTAAAATGTATCCCAGACCTTCTGTTTGTGATGAAGAAGAGAATAAATCAGGCTTTTTAGCACCCTATTATCATGACATAAAAAAGAGAAACACTTGTACTTGAAATGGAAAGTGAGAGTGAAGCCCTCCTTGACAATTTAATGACATTTATGCTAAACCATAGGACTAATGCCATGTCAACATAAGTGTATGTGACACTCCTATTAAAAAGTATTCAATTACTCCAGGGAACTACTGACTCATAGATTCTCTGTGACACTAATGGGGTTATCAAGATATGGTCTTTGAATTTCCTTGACTATCCATCTAAATGTAATGAGTTGAACTATCTTTGAATACCATATGTCAGAGTTAAACAAGTGGGTTAATTATGTGCAACCAAACACACAAATTTATATTCATATGCAATTCAAATATATATGGGGGAGTAGCCAAACAAAGCTGAACTTTTCCCAAAGCTTTGTATTAAATTTTTTAAACAAACAATGTGTCACCCTCAAATTACTTTCCCTAACACTTAATGCTTTTCTCAAATCTGCAATTCCCTTCTGAGAATTTTCAAATGCATCTGTATGGATGGCTGACAGTTCCTCCCTCATTTTTTCCTTCACCAGTCATCAAGTCACTGTCCTTTCATGTCCCTCTTCATTCACAAATACAAAAAGAGAGAGATCAGGTGAGAAAGGTGCATGGGGCAAGAGAGGCATACTGTTTTTTGCCAAACATGAGTGCATTGAGATGGCTGCACGAGCAGGTTCATGGTCATGGTGGCAAAAGCAGTCCCCCATCTGCCACAAATATGGCCTTTTTTGTTGCACACTGTTATACTTTCTTTTCAGAACCTCTAAGTTGAAAGTTTGATTAGCAGTCTGATGGTGGAACAAACTCTGAATGCATTCCATTTGCTAAAGCTGATGGACGTCCATAAGAAGGTTTGTTATCAATCGACATTTCACCTTATTTTTTTTTATTTTTGTTTTTTGAGGCATCACTGCTGTCTAGTGGTGGGAGTAAGAGGCCCAGCCTTGCTGCTGGATTTGAACCTCCAACCCAGTGGGCCACAGTCCTGTATACAACCACTATACCACTGGGGCTCAGCCCCATTTCACCTTATTTTGAAATGGGAAAACTGCTTGTACACTTCCATTTTCCCCTTCACACTATCCATGTAAGATGTTTTCAGCATTACAACAGTTTCTGCAGCGTTCTTCCTAGGCAAGAAATAAATTACACAGACTTACACTGTTCACATAAATGAGCCATCATAAAAAATAAGGTTCAAGCAAAACTGTTTTTACAAAAAACAGTTAACCAGAGAGAATCTTCCCTGGTGATGCCACTGGGTGCACTAACTCAGAGTAAGTAGCTTGGTGCTAGCATAGCAGGGGGAAATGTGTACTATAAAAGCTCCAGGTTGCCCCAAGTAGTTCCAGGGTTTTTTGGGGGGGCAGGGGGAGCCCCTCATATTTCCTAAGACTGAAAGGAATTCTTTTGTGAAATAACTATGCTATAGAATACTGTTCTTTATACCGTGTTTGTGTCTTTAATAAATACTTTAATGTATCTATTTGTATAAGGACTGGGCTTTTTACTCCATAAACAGTTGCAGTCTCAGAAATCCATGAGGGGTGGGGGGGCAGGTGGTCTAAATGCATCAGCATTGACTAGTTTTTTTTTTTTGTGTGTGGTCTTTACGTGAGTGTTTTTGTATGTGTTCTAGATTTTGGTATAGCTTCCTTGAATATGTTGTCTATAGAGAATATAAACATGTGCTGAAATGATATTTTTTAGTTAGGATAATTGCTAAAAGGAACTCATGAGAACGCCGGAAAAGTGTATAAAAACTCTAAAATATCCCTGTCATCCGATCATTGTTGACTCATAATGACTCCTGGTGGGTTTCCAAAACTGAAACTGTTCATGAGTGTCAAAAGCCCAGTCTTTCTCCTGAGGAGTTGCTGCTGAATTCCAGCTGTCCGCCATGCATATCATAGCTCAAGCGATTTAGAGAGACAACAAATTATAAAATGGATTAATTTAATGAACCTCTGAGGTTACTGTCTTCCAGTGTTCATAGGTCATTAAGGTGCGGGGTGAAAGTGGGAGGGCAGAGGGCAGTCCACCATATGGTCGTGACTAAAGCCTATTTTATCTGTGATTCTTCTATAACTGCAAACTCAAATCACTTATGTGGCTCATATTTTAATTTCCTCAAATTTCATTCATAATTCACATTTATTTCCTTTTTCTATGTTCACTCTCCTGAAAGATATACTCATGGCCACCTTGTCACTGCCTTCAATGGGGAGCCTTCCTATGGATGTCATTGGGATCAGATTCCAATCTGCACAGTGATCCTCTGGAGCTCGAGCTGCATAAGCAAATGTCTTGCAGCCAAACACAAGATGAATTCTCTGGGCAGGGATCTATGAGGAAGTAACCTTTCCTAAAGGTGCTATGGACATGTAGGTACTTGGATTATGCACTTAGAGAAGGATGGGTGATATCTGAGACCATTTCTGCTTGCATTCCTTCCCTGCAGTTAGAATATCAAAGTTATCTGTTATACAATGCAACACTGTCCTTTTGACCTCGGCTTGGGGACATCCAATTCCGCCCAGTAAAGATCCTTTCTCACTGAAATTTTTCCCTCTCTTGAATTCCAGAACAATATAGGTAATCCATAGGCAGAACCTGATAGCAGTTAAATTTAATCTTTAACAGTTTGCATCCTGTTTTCCAAGAAAGGTCTTGAAGCACTCTTGCAAATCATGTATGATTGAGGGGTTGTTTCTTAATTATCCGTTGAAAGAAAGCTATTGAAAAGAAAAAGAACTTGATTTTTTAATGTTTAAGTTGCCATCGTAAAAACAAGAAGGGGTGACATTATTAAATGTAGTCCCATAGGATATAAAGAACAGTTTTCTTTAATGAGATTATAGAGTGACCTTCCCAAGATGGACTTTACTAGAAGCAGGGGGGATGGGTTACCTAACAAGAAGACTCAGCATGTATCTGCATGCTATTCTGTGGTGAATAGCTTTGATGGCTAACAGGTAACACTGTTTATTGCAGCTGATTCAAGTAGCATGAGTAGACCCAGTTTTTTGTTTGTTTCTTTTATTTCCAGACAGGGGGACTTACTGGACACTTAGTCACTGTCCAAAATATTATATAAATTTGAAAAGAGGCTTTTGTTTTCTAGGAAAATGCTGTGGCTTGAGAGCCAGACAGAGGAATAGCAGCGAAGCCTAGAAGAAGAGGTTTTGATGTGGTAAAAATGGGAGATTGTTCTCTAGGGATTACTAAGTAAACACAAGTTAGCATGCTTATCATACTTATTGTCTGATCCAACACTGGATTGATGTGATGTCATTATCTTGGGCATCTGCTAGTTAACATCTTGCATTAATGAGTCCACACTAGTGATCTGCCATTAAGAGCTGTGAATTTCATAGACTGGTAAAAATGTTTATATTATAATAACTTTGCAACTAAGAAAATGCTTGAACTTCTGACTGCTAAGTTAGCTTCAATCAGTCACACTCCTCCTTGCACAGCGATTCGTGTGGATTAAATCAGTGTTCTCTGTGTTACTTTGCCATGTACGTTGAGCTAATATACACAACATATCCCCATTTGTGGAGTCACACGATCAGAAGATAGCTAAAAATAATGTGTTTACATTCAGTTCCAAACTTCTTTCTGCTCACAGTTTCCAAATGTTTGAATAAGTTAACTGTTGAAAAGCAGTATAGTAAGGCTAACTACCTACAGATTATAAAGTAAATGATATAAAGAGTTTTATTGTTAACTCTTGATGTTTTACTGTATTTTTAAAAAGTGAAAATACCTGACATTGTATACAATAAATTCACAGATGAATGGCTTTTAGACATCTCTTTATATAGTTAATTAATATAAATTAAGCTATGTGAATCTACTGCTTTTTGCAGGTCAAAAGTTTTTCAAATATCGGTGTCCAATAGTTGAACATAGCATACTTTAAAAGGACCTCACCCATCTAGTTTTCTATTTGTTTATTTGTTTTTAAGTTCTATTTTTCCCTCTGAACATCAGTGCTAAAGAAGTATTTGGAAAATAATGGACTCTTGGTTAAACAAATCTTGTGACACTTTGTTATTTGGATGGGTGCATATATGGCAGAGAATACCTTTTCTGAATTAATTGGGGGGGGGTCTATCCAAAAAAATGGTTAGATTTAGCTTTCCTGCTAAATGACACTCAGATACTTAGACCAATTTATGTTCTAGTACACTTTATGAAATTTCTCTTTGACTTTCTTTCTAGATGATTTTGGAATACCCATGAGACCCCACACATGCATAGTTAAAAACAACAGTCTGTTTCCTCTAAAAAGTTTGGGTTAGGCAAATCAGAAATCGACTTTTACTAGAAGAGCAGGATAACTATTTCTGTCATGTGGTTAAAATGTATTGGTTTAAGTATTCAACTCTCTTGTCATTTTAATTAACAGAATATATAAAATAATATGCTACTTATATTATCTACATTAGCACTAAGTGAATGAGACCCAGTTTCTAAAAATTGCTTAAAATCAGCTTCCTTTTGTTGATGAAGCCCTTAGGATGAGATACTGTGAGAAAATCATTATCTTAGTAAAATTAAAAGCGAAATGACAACATATGATTTAAGATGTATATTTTTAATAACTTTCTGTGTTTAAGTACCAAATACTTGGATCCTAGAACTTACATTACTACACTTCAAACATTCCACATGAAATCTTAAGTTGAATATATTATTCATATTAGAAATCTGAATTGATATTAGAATATCTAAAGAGTGAATTAATATAAGTTAATTTTCTAGCCTTAAACCCATATTGTTTTCTTATATAAATTAACAACCACAAATACAGCTTACTGTCACTTTTAAATTTCTGTAAATGAATCTAAGAACAATTGTAAATAGCACTATAAAGCATGAAATTGGATGTTACAAACAGACAGAGACAGAAAAGAGCTTTGCCCTGAGGTTTTTGCTCTAGAATTGAACTTGGTTTTGTGTGAATGTATTATAGACTCTGTAGCCAGTGCTACTCAATTAAAGAAGTGTCAAAAAGACTTCTAAGATGAACCAATTTTAGAAGAAACCCTGGTACATTATTGGTTACATGTTGAGCTACTAACCCAGAAGTCCAAAACTACCAGCCAGCTACATGGAAGAAAGACTCTCATTAACAATTAATACTCAGAAACTCACAGGGGCCCCTCTGACCTGTCCAAAATGGTACCTAGGAGTCATTATTGATTTGATGGAAAGGAGTTGTTTTGCTTGTTTGTTTTGGATTTTGTTGGTAATCACATACGCCAAAGAAATTTAAAGGAATAATTACTTCTTGAAGCTATTATTGCTAGATGGCATGGAGTCATTTCTGACTCACAGCCACCCTATGTTGAATAGAACACAACCCCACCCATTCTTGCATCACCCTCACAACTATCTGAGTCCATTGTTGCACTTCCGAGGCAATCCAGCTGGTCACGATCCTTTCTTTTTCGACGAACTTCTACTTTATCAAGTGTGGTGTTCCTAGGACTGTTTTCTCCCATTAACATTTCCCAAGTACCGGTAATTGGGCTCTGCCCCTCCTCATAGTGCTTCCAGTGTTCTTAGCCATAACCACAACTCTGATGCATCGATTGTTCTTTGGTGGTCCTTATTCCATGTCCAACTTTCACATGTGTATGAAACCATTGAAAATAACCTAGCTGAGGTCAGGCCCCCCTTAGTCCTTAGAGTAGCCTGTGTTACTAATCCTTGCTTTCCAACAAGAAGTCTTGTGCATCGGATTTACCCAATGCAATGAGGCCTTGGAGAAGGAATGGGTGTGTGTTCTCTGTGTGTGATGAGAGAGAGAGAGAGAGAGAGAGCAAGCAAAATAATTCGTTTGTTGATAGAAAATATATATGTCAAATGATAGGAAGCATTTGACCATAATAGTGAAAGCAGAAGTCTACTGACTACTTACATTAAAGACCTTATATGCTTCGGGATTTTTTTGCATTGTTGTTGTTGTTTTTTATATGCCTATTAAATTCAATAATCTTTTAGGTTTAAATTCACTCCAAATATCTGAATATATAAAAGACACATGAGTGTACCTTTGAATGATTGCATTCTGTTCTTAGATCTGTCATCGTTTCCTTCAAGATCACAGCTTTTGAACCTGTTTCTGGGTACTCTGGTGCAATGCTGGCACAGATGTTCCTGCTGTAAGCCTTCCTTGAACATGTGTCTTCATAAGGTCTATGTAAAGAGAACAAAGAGGTCCACAAATACTAGGGCTTTTCTCAGGCTTACATCTTTACAAACTCAAAACAGGTCACCTCTGAAGCACTTTTAACTAAGTATCCCATGTTTCTGTTTGGATAAATATGATGCCGAGCACTGAGGTGAGATATTAAACAAAGAAGCATACATATAATTATTTGAAATGTTTTATCCCAATTCCCAAAAACACCAAAAGTTTTCAAAACAAAAGGCAGGATTGATTTGAATTTATCTAATATAGTTAAGCAATGCAGTTATAAAACTATGGTAATAAAGAAATGCTTGCAGATTCAGAAAATATTGTTTTATGTGAGCTCTTTATTTTTCTTTTACATATATGTTTAATGTATATTATAGAAAGAAGCTATTCTATTATAAGGAGAAGCTAAGCTTCAGGTGGGCTAGTGGTAGAGGTAGACCTTAGAAGCAACCACAACCAGAGACTTAAATGTCAAGTTCTCCATTGCGAAAAAAACAGCTTTTCACAGCACGTAAATCCTGGCTAAAGATAGCACCTGTTAAAATCATATAGTTCCAGTCACCAAAGAGAAACTAAATGACTCTTTTGGTATTGAATTCAAAATTTCTTTACATAATCCATAAAACCACAGGCATGCTCACTTCCTCCCAAGAGAGAGACCAAACAGGCACCTGCAGGTCAGGAAGTAGCTGCTTCTATCAGCTCCCCAGGCTGCCTGTCATCTTCTGTGCAGCCCAGCTTCCATGGCCATCTGAGGTACCTCCCAAGCCTTCAGACTAAGGGTGGGCTCAATGGTCTTCAACCCTGGCTGCACTTCAGAATCACTTTGGAACCCTTGGAAAGAAGGAAATGAGGGGTGGGGCTGGGGTGAAGGAAGGGAGAAGGGAAGGGAAGAAAAAAGGATGGAAAATCTACCCATACTTTGTTTCGGATCAAGTTACTCAGAACCCTGGAACATGGAGCCTGAATGCTAGTTTCCTTGAATTTAGTGTTTCTCAAAGTGTACGGCACTACCTGATGGAGGAACTGGAACAATCAAACAGGGCTGCAAAAGCAAATACTGACACTGTCTCCTGGATTATAGGCTATGGGCCAAATATTTTTAATTGCCAGAGCAATTTTTTTTTCCTGAAAGGGGAAGGAAGGCCAAATAAATGAATAAGTTCATATTCTTTAATTTCTGGTGGTTCCATTGTGAAAATAGGGTTCAGAACCTCTGAGCTAAGTGATAAGTTTTAACCTAATGCAGGAAAACCCATACTAGCACACTCGCCACTATGGAAACTTCAGTCTGGGCAAAGGAAAACCTTATAAATGCCCTAATTAATCTCAGATATTTTATTTTATTTTTGTCATTTTATTGGAGGCTCAGACATTGTATTTCACAATACATAAATACATATGCCATGCTTCTTTGCATGCCTGCTGCTGTCATCATTCTACGAACCTCCACTTTTCCACTTGAGCCCATGACATCAGCTTCTTATCTTTTCCCTTCCATCCTTGCTCCCCACGCCCCCACCAACCCTTAGTACTTTATAAATTATTATTGTTTTGTCATAACTTACACTGCCTGATGTCTCCACTCACCCTCTCCATCAGTGTCTGTCCTCCCGGTAGGAGGTTATGTGTAGATCCCTGTAGTAGGCTCTCCCTCTCTACCCCACCTTTAGTCCACCCTTCCAGTAGTTCCACTCTTATGACTGGCCCCAAGGGGTTCTTCTGTCCCGGGTTCCCCGCATTTCCATTTCCCATCTCCACCAGTGTACCTCCTCCAGTCCAGCTGGATTTGTAAGGTAGAACTAGGACCATGACAGCTGGGGGGGAGGAAACCTATAGGAACTAGAGGAATGCTGTATGCTTCATCACCACCTCACTGCACCTGACTGGCTTGTCTCCTCCCCTCAACTCCCCTGTGACAACAACAGGACCTGTCATACTGTCTCCCTATGGAAGCAGACACTGACAGAGGACAGTTTGGGGGTCATATCGTGGTAAAGAAATGTGTTCTGAGCCCCCAAAATGGACCTAATCAAGAAAGGAGCAGTATTGGTTGGACAGTTGGGAGGAGAAAAAGACTGGACTGTTGTTCCTTGGGGGTCTTGGGGGAGAAGGAATAGGGGAGAAAAAGGGGGGCCTGGGCAGGCTTAGGGATGGGGAGAACAATAAGTGGTCCACAATCGGTGGTGAGGAGGGTGTGGGAAGCCCGGTAAGGCTGAAGTAAAGGTAATGTAATAGAGAGGAAGTACTGAAACCCAAATGAAGGCTGAGCATGACAGTGGGACAGTGGAAAAGCAAAAGGAGATAGAGGAAAGAGCTAGAAGGCGAAGGTCAGATATTTTAAATATTTTAGATTTGGCCCTTTTTCATGATTAGTTCATAGAAACAAATTAATATATACCTTCCCACTTCCTGTTTGTTTAATTTAAATATTTTACAGATTTATTTTAATATATTTTTTAAGTCTTGAGTCTAATACAGGCAAATTGATTATAGTAATTATTTTTAAAAATGTGAAGCTCATTTACAATAAAGTGTTAATGTTAGATGATCATTCTGCTTTCTTCTCCACAGCAAACTTTGTCTTCCCTCTTTCTCTACCCCCTGCCTTTCTCTCCTCAGCCCTGTCCTTGTGCACCCATAATGGTGGGGGCATTCCTGAGCTAAACTGAAGTGGTGGACGACCATCCCGCCACCCACAGGCTCCAAGTGATGCATGCCTGCACGTGCCTGTGAAGCTTCATTGCAGTGTAGAGCTCACGTAGTATCATGGAGACGCTACTGGTCCTTTTGGAATACTTACTGTTCTTGAAATGGCTACACAAAGAGAACATGGGCTCCTGCCTCTGTATATTCCTATATATGTTTCCTACATATTTCTGTAGGAGAAACCGAGTTTAAACGTCTAATATATTTTGGGCAGTCTAATTTCCCTTAAGCAATAGCTTTCTTTTTTCCAGTGGCATTCTACGTCTGCATCTAATATATCAACAGTAAATAAGTGTGTAATGATATGGATAATTTTGTTTACTGGGATATTTGCTACATCTGAATAACACATTTTGTGTATGCATTTGAACATGCTATTTGACTTTAGTATAAAATACATCTGTCAAAGTGAATGATTTTACTTGGCACAGTTAAGAATTTTAATTTGAGTTAGAATTGCTTACTTTAAAAAGTCTGAAGCTCATAATATCCGAGTGCTCAGGAAAAAGGACTGAATCTTGATTCTATAAGACTTTCAGTTATCTCAGTTCCATGAGTAAGTACATTTCCATTTGCACACATATAAGTAGCCTTTAGCGAGTGAACCAGACACTTTATTTAAGTGGTTGTAGGAATATGATAAATGGGGTGAGTAGTTTGCTAACCCCTATTCCTCTTCCTTAGACATCACTGGCTTCCCTGGAGATACCCATTGTTATCAATATCATATTTAAGTTTGTCTAATGTTTCTCTATGAATCCTAGATTGTACTAGGCTTCTGAGAAAACACACGCACCTGAAATCAAAAAAATCATCTATTCAATTATAATATTCCCTAAATAAAATGAAGCATGCTTATGATTAAGAATAAATACAGCATAAATAAAATTGAACTCTGAAGAACACAAGTAAACAAACTACTCTGTGTTTTTGGTAATTATCACCATGCCATTTGTGGTGGTTACATAATTTTATGTCACCTTGACAAATAGGTGTAGACATGGAGTCTGTTCTGTCAATCAGGTCACAGCCTGATGATGCCTCCTTGTGGGTATGGCCTCATGCGGCTCCTGGGAACTTCCTCTTTTTTCCCTGAAGGTAGACACCCTCTGTCTATTTCACCTTCCTGTTGAGGAGACACCTTGGTGAGATGGAGGAGTCCTGTGGAAACCCAAGCCTGTGCTGAGATGTTCCCACCAGCACTGACTCCACAAGACTTTTCACCCACTGGCCTGTGATTGTCCTGCATTATGCATCATTGCATGTGTTGTATGAGTATGAAGAGGAATTTATGGACTAGTATAAGAAATATGCACTAATGTTGAACTTAGAGATTTGATCCAGACTGGGCTGGGATGTTTTTTCAATGTACAATTGCTCTTTGATATAAAGCTCTCTCTTATACACATATGAGTGTCTTTGGATTTGTTTCACTATGCAACTTGATCTAATACACCACTGAACATATATATCTTTACATTTTTAATATCAAATCCAGATTTTGCCAATTAGTTTATCTGAATTCCCCCCCCCCTTCCAATGGTTTAACTAGTTGTATGAGGTCTGTACATACATAAGAATTCCTTGTGGCCCTGTCAGGTATGCTTTGGGCTGCTAACCACATGACTGGTACTTTAAACCTACAGAGAAAAGATCAAGTTCTTTGCTCCCTTGAAGGTTGATAATCTCAGAAAACTCTTACATATTCTAAAGGAGTTTGAATCCAATTAATAGTAGTATGTTTATATGTCTGTGTTTGCATGCATATATTCTATATTTGGATCTAGACAAATATAAGGAGGCTTTGAAAGACTCATTGAAAATGCCATTACAAGATTCCCATGAACTTTTTTATGCTTCCTTGTATATAAACATGTATACATCATGCATGTGTATATGTGCATTATTGTCTCTAAGATCAATTATATTTGGGGCAATAAAGGAAGATGATGTTGGCCAGAGTATGATGTTAAATCATTTTTATGTAAAATGCCAGTAGTCAAATTCTTTTCAGTTTTAGAAGTAAGAACTATGAGCACACCAGAAGTTATCAGACTTAGACTTTTCGTGACTTAGACTTTATCTCAAATGCAAAAGGCAAGAAACTTTTTACATTTGGAGGCCGTTGACAGTTCTGTGTGCATGCAGCATCAAAATTTGTCCAGCTAAGGGAAGAACATCTATTTATTTCCTGCCCCCCATCCCAATGTTTAATAACATTCACAGCTAGGAAATAACACTGTACCAATGCAAAATTTGCATTTCAGCTATTTTATTCATTTCATATTTACAGATAGAGAAGTGGGGCAAGGTTGGTTAACCCCATCCTCTGTGGTTTCTTTGTAGGTTTTCTCATCTTTCAAAGTTGAATTGCTCTTTACGATGGGTGCATGCACTTCTTTTCAAGCCTTTCCTACTTGCAGCTCTCTTAACATCGCTGATGTTCTGATCCACCAAATGATCTTTTTTTTTTTTTTTGGGGGGGCATCTCTGCCCTCAGGTGGTGGGAGTAGGAGGCCCAGCCTTTGCTCCAGGGAGCTGGAATTGAACCTCCATCCCAGTGGGCCACAGTCCTGCACACAACCACTACACCACCAGGGCTCAGCCCTCAAAATGATCTTATGAATGAAATTATTTTAAAAGAAAAATAAGTCAATCTATAATTTCTATTGATGTAACAGATCCATTTTTCAATATCGCAAATATGCTAGGCAAAATAACTCTGCATTTTATCAACTTAAATAAAGCCCATAAATGAACAAGCTTGCTTTTTAAAAAAAATATCTTCTATCCATTGGTATATTTCTCCAGAGAAAACCAGCCAATGTGAATCTTGAGATGTCATCATCTCCTAATGTCTTATCAGCCAATGTGACTTGGAAATTCTGTGCTTCTGTGATTGAATATTTTACAACAATTTTCTTTTTTTTATTCCAAATATATGGACACAAGTGCTACTGACTGGCACGTACGTATACCCTTGGCCACAGTTAGAGGACTGAATTATAACTAAGTCATACATGCACTGAGTTTTAGCAGAGAATTCCTACAGGATCCAACAAGGATAAAAATTGATGTCTCTCTTGAAACAGAGTGGTACAGATGGTATAGCTTTATAGCTGTCGCCAAATACCAAACGCCAAACTGCTCCTTTGATAAGGCAAGACGGTGCAAAGCTTTAAATATAGCCTCTTGGTGGGATGTCAGTGAATGATGGATCCCAGTTACAAACATACCAAAATGTTCTCTGTTTAAGCATTCTACAACCATAGTTGTGGAAATTCAGTATCAGGCAAATTATGCACAGGGGAGCGAACACAAACCTGCCTTGAAAATCTGTGTACACACTCACAAATCGCCGACCTTTTGAAGGGAGCTGGCACGCTGTCATCTAGTGGAGTCAGGTTTTCTGCCAATACCTGACACCAGTGTTGCAGACTTCATCTGAAAATGTTCTGTTCAATCTGGAAGAGTTATGTTTATGTAACCAAAAGAATTAGTCAGTGTTCTTTCTGGAAGATAACAGATCCTTGATGATGTAGTGAATTGTGCCCTGTGCTACTAACCACAAAGACAGCAGTCCGAAACCACCCGTTGCCCCAAAGGAAACTCACAGGAACTCAACCCATGCTCTCCTTATGGATAGAAGCCATTTGATGCCTGTGAGTCATGGAGTTGACGCTGAATCACAGTGATCAAATAGAACAAAGGAGAAATCACCCCAAGAAGGTTCCCAAAGTTGGAACATTTATGGTAACTACGTGACACATCTTTCTCCTAGATAAGTCACTGGTAGGTTCAGACCTGCCAACTCTCCTGGTTAGCAGCTGAGCACTTAGCCACTTTGCCACGGGGGCTCTGTTTCTGGCAGAATGCCTAACAGATTGTCAAAATGCTAACCTTATTACAGTGTATATTGGAGTACAACCAACCTGAGTATCAGGCAAGGGGCCTAATTTTACCAGAAAAACTGCATTAAAAGTGAGCTGAACAAGGTAATAACAAGGGATTCAAAATCAGTGACAAGATGGGTATGAGAGGCATAACAGGGATTCATAAGAATAATGTAACACAGAGAAAATACTGTAACCCCAACAGAGGCTGAGCATGATGGTGGAACAAGAGGAAAGTAAAAGAAAACAGGGGAAAGAACTGGGGGATAAAAGGCATATATAGAGGTCCAAACACAGGCATGTATATAGGTGAGTATGTTTATATAGGACAAAAGGGAAATAGATCTACGTGCATATACTTATAGGATCAGTATTAGGACAGCAGATAGAGCTTGAACCTCTACTGAAGTACTTCCTCAGTTCAAAAACATTTTGTTCTATTAAATTGGCATTCCATGATGCTCACCTACCTGACAAGATCGCTGAAAACAAATGTGTGCATAAACAAAGGTCGTGAAGAAGGCAGATAGTGCCCGGCTATCAAAAGATGGGGTCTTAAAGGTTTGAAAGTAAACAAGCAGCCATCTAGCTGAGAAGCAACAAAACCCACATGGAAGAACCACACTAACTTGTGTGACCATGAGGTGCCAAAGTGATCAGTTATCTGGAGTTAAGAACTAAAAATCATAACATTATGTGTTCATCTCCCTGATATGATTGCTGACAAAAAATAGGTGCATAAACAAATGTGGTGAAGAAAGCTGATGGTGCCTGGCTATCAAAAGATATAGCATCTGGGGTCTTAAAGACTTGAAAGTAAACAAGCAGCCATTTAGCTCAGAAGCAACAAAGCCCACATGGAAGAAGCAGACCAGCCTGTGTGACTACAAGGTGTCAAAGGGATTCGCGGTCAGGCATCAAAGAACTAAAAGTTGTATCATTATAAAGGAGGGGGAGTACTGCGTGGGGACTCCAAGTCCATCAATGATTGAAGCAGCACCCCCTTGCAGAGAGGTTGCAGGGAAGAGAGCAGCCAGTTAGGGTACAGTGTGGCAACAATGAGGTATGCAACATTCCTCTAGTTCTCAAATGCTTCCTCCCACCCGCTATCATGATCCCAGTGCTAACTTGCAAATCCGGCTAGACCAGGGGATGTACACTGGAGTCAGAAACATGGGGGATTCAGGACAGATGATCCCTTCAGGACAAGTGGTAGGTGTGGTTGATACTGGGAGGGCAGAGGGGGAGTGTAGTGGAAGAGGGTAACCAATTGCAAGGATCTATATCTGATCTCTCTGGAGTACGGACAGCGGAGAAGTGGTTGAAGGGACACATCGGATTGAGTATGATATGGAAAAGTAATAATGATGTGTAAATTATTAAGGATTCGGGAGGGAGGGAGGCAGGGGAAATATGGGGAGTTTGTACTCGGGGCCTAAGTTGAGGGAAGACATTTCAGGGTGATGATGGCAACAGGTGTGCAAATGTGGTATGCATACAATTGACGCGTGTGTGCATACAATTGATCGTGATGGGAGTTATATGGACCCCCAATGGAAGGACTTTTTTTAAGCAGGGGAGAATAGGAGCTTATACCAGTGGCTCAAGTAGAAAATATTTGGAAATGAAGATGGCAACATGAGTATAAATATGCTGGATACAAATAATGGTTTTAATGTTATAAGAGCTGTAAGAGCCCCAGTAAAATTATTGAGAAAAGAAAAGTGAGCTAAAGGCCTCACTGACCAAGAGGAGAGAGAATTAAGCCCTGGAGGCTGCAATGTGGAAACTACAAGCTAACCTGCATGCTCGTTCCAGGCCCAGTGGCTATCTCCATCTCCTGGGGCCTCCAGCTCCCTAGCGCCGTGAGGAACCTGTTTGAAGAGACCAGTCCACACTGTTTCTCGTTGCCGGTGCTGGAGAACACCGAGGGAGCCTCAAGAAGCCCAAACGGACACCTCAAATATGGAAATTCCTGAATCGAGAAGCAAACCTTGTACTCTTCAGTTTTAAAGATGCAAAAATTGTGGCAAGGACAAAGATGCCAAAAGTGTGTGTTGGTTAGTTGTAAGATGTGCAACAGAACAGTTAGGCATCCAGGTTCAAGTAGAAGCTTTCTCTTTTGTAGAAGTTTTCTCTCCTACCTGAAGAGCAGTCTGGGCACTCCGCAGGCATGGGAGGAAGGCTCCAAGTTCACAAACCGCCACCATGAGATGTCCAGCTCGGGGTGAGAGCCCGTCTTGATCTTCAGAACACCTCCATCTGGACGGTCAACACCCACGTCCTCCTCCTCACAGAGCTCCAGCAAAACAAGGAAGCACTTTTCTCAACTGAAAATGTTGCTCGATCAGCAAGAATCCCAAAAGACCCCAAAGATGGACAACAGAAATTTCTGTATAAAAGATGAGTTTTGAAAATAAGAAATATCTAATGCAATTTCTGAAATTAAAGCTAATCAGAAAAACAAGAATTTTTGCTTTAAAATATGAATTTGTCAGACTGACCTCTGGTGGCCTAGTGGTTGTGTGTGGAACTGCGCCCCACAGGGTTGGCAGTTTGAATCCAGCAGCAGCTTTCTGGGAGTAAGGCTAGGCTTCCTACTCCCACCAGGGCAGTGATGCCACAAAAAAAAAAAAAAAAAAAGAAAAGAAAAGAAAAAGAATATGTCCTGGATCACCAAGCCTTGGGGACAATATTCCCACTCAGAACAACCAATGCACAGAGAGGACCATATGGCTGGTCCCACTATGAAACACAACACGGTGTCCTTCACTCTGACCCAAGGCCCTACAGGGACCACAATGGAGAAACAGGGTTGAGATTGTATACAGCCAGACACAACCACATCATGGCAAAACACTAAGGGTGTGCTACAGAGCATGAAGTTCCCTAAGGAGTGCCAAAGATATACTTTGGGGCGAGGGTGTGACACCCCATCTGCCTCAACTGCGGAGACTCTCCTGGAGGTCAACAAACAGACCTTGAACTATTTACAGGTTTTAATTTTGCTATGATTTTTATTTTTCACTTATTTATAGATATATTTTTGGACATTGATTTTTTTGCTGTTCTTATCATTTTACTTTCTTTGATCACTTCATCTTAGGATTACTTGGGAGTTTTTTGTATGTATTATTTTCTTTTCAGGGCTATCTCCATAAGATAGGCTGGATGAATATTCTGGAGGAGAAAACAATGGGACTGATCGTTCTGGGAGACACATGGAAGATGGTGAGGTGGGGGAAAGGAGGTGATGTTGACTAACCTAGGGATAAGGGAACAATAAGAGATTCAAATCAGTGACAACATGAGTGTGAAAGACCTGATAGGGATTAATCAAGATTCATGTAACAGAGAGAAAATAGTGAAACCCAAGTGGAGGCTGAGCATGATAGTGGGACAAGAGGGGAGTAAAAGGAAATAGAGGAAAGAACTGGGAGTTAAAGGACATTTATAGAGGTCTAAATACAGACATGTACATAGGTGAATATATTTATGTATCATGATGGGGAAATAGATCTACATGCATATACTTATAGGGTTAGTATTAAGACAGCAGATGGGCATTAAACCTGCACTCAAGTACTTCCTCAATGCAAGAACACTTTGTTCTATTATACTGGCATTCCATGATGCTCACATTCCCGACATGATCACTGAAATCACATAAATGTGCACATTAGCAAAAGTGGTGAAGAAAGCTAATGGTACTTGGCTATCAAAAGATGTTGCGTCTGGGATCTTAAAGGCTTGAGTGCTGATACTGGGAGGGTGGAAGGAAGGTAAAATTGATGTGTGTGTATTGATCGTTATAAGAGTTGTATGAGCCCCCAATAAAATGATTTAATAAAAGTGTGAAATAAGAAAAGGCAAAAAAAATTGAATATGGGGTCCAAGAGCAAAGTTTTCCTTGGCATCCATCAGTGATTATGGGGAAATAGCTGACTCGAATAAGGACCTGAAGTCTGCCTACTGCTGAAGGTGATTGTCAGGATCACAAATCACAGGTAAGGTCTTCGGAAGGAGTCAAGAGATATGTGGATTTCTGCCATTTTCTTTCTAAGGAAACGGAGACCTATTTCTCCTGGGTATCAGTAAGCTCCGGGCTAATTCAGAGTGAGGACCAAGTCTCTGCATCCCCACAGTCATCTGAATACCTTCATCTGTAAAACCTCAATGCTGTTGCTATTGTGAGAACAAAATCATTTGCTCTGGTGACTATATCTTCCCAGATCTGAACAGTACATTAGCACACAAAAGAGTAACAACTTTGCTATCTTAAATATTTTCTGGAACAAATACATCTTTTAAAAAAATGATAAGGTAGTGTTATAGTCAAAGTACCTTTTTAAAAGCTCTTCAAATAAATGATTTAGATACTCTGGGTTATAAAAAAATGTGCTGATAAACTCAGCTTATACAAGGATATATATGGGTTTTGAGAATTGTCTGTATGCAATAATTCAGTGATTTGATAATTTTATCTTACTAAATATGTGTGTATAAATGCATGCTTTAATTAATTTTATTGTCAATATGAATGCATTAGTTTATTGTCAATCAGCATGCATTTGCACTTAAATAGGTATTGGGAAAAATGCAGCCTAATGCATAAGCATGCTTAATCATATAAATACTTGTTTTTATAATTTGCACTAATGGGATGAACAGTAAGAAATAGATTTATAAGTTATCAAAGGCCTACTCAGTTTTTTTCCATTAATAAATCTGGTTAGGGCCTGTTAGGAAAAGTAGAAGTATACAAAACAATATGTTTATGTAAAATAATTTTGACCCTTCAGAAAATTCACTAGTGAACTGATTAAAATTACTATAGCTAATTTTGAAGTAATTGTGAAGGGAATATATTTAGAGAAATTCACTCATTTACCATATACAATGTCTGCAAGTAAATTAAGATGAGAAAATCATCAAGTGCCTTATAATAATATAGATAATTATAAATTTTATCGACAAGATGGAATACATATTTTAATTAAGTCTTCCCTTTTAATTGCTGTATAAGTATACCAATGAGAACAATGTAAAGGAAGAAGTGGTTTTTTTGTTGTCAGTATACTAGCTCTAAGAATTCTTCGTGGTGCTGTGGGTTAGGTCTTGGGTGGCTATTGCCAAGATTAGTGATTCAAACCCATTAGCCACTCCACTGGACACATAAAACGAGTCTTTCTGCGCCACAAAGGTTTACCATCTCAAAGTTTTAAAAGGTTTTGAGCTGCCATCTAAGGAATCTGCTCCTGCCAGAGGAAAGAAGAGTGATGAAGACCCTTGGGAATAATTAGTACAAGGGGCAATGATGTACTGAGTTTAAGTATAGCTGTCTCCACAACCCTGAAGTCAGGAAGAACTGAATGATGCTTCACTACCAAAACCAACTTCTCTGAAAAAAGTATCATATTAGAAGGTTCTAGATAGAGTGGGAGAACAAGTCAGAACTAAAGTCAAAATCATTAAAAGAGATGAGCCTTATAGGTAAGACCCCTGACCCATCAGGTCTGAAACAAAATTCACGTCTCCATTAATTAGGATCACCAACCATGAGGAATGGAAATCAGAATCACAAGGACAAAGTGATGGTGTTTTGAGGAGATGGTAATGGGTGCATTGAGTCAGACTGCATGGACTTGCTGAATTTAGAACTCTGCTGTACTTCACTATTTTAAATGCTTTTTAAAAATAAATTCACAAGCTAAGGAACCCTACATAGGTCCCTACAGCTGAGACTGTACTGGAGGGGAGAAAGTTATTCTGGATCTACTGTACCGGGAAGTTTGAGCAGAACAAGACCTGCACCAGGAACATCGAAGGCAAAGATGGCAGTCTATTGTGTGTAATCCAGAAGACTTGATTCTCTGTGAATCTAATTTCATTGAGGCCCAATTACTTGATTGGCTACCATTCAAACTCTATATTGACGTTATATTGTCCACATTGATTTAATGATTCCTGAGAACTTGGAGGGAAGGTATTTAACAAGATGCAAATGCTATGAAAAAAAACTCAGCTTATTTTTATTACAAATTAGTGGAATTTTAAAAAATCCACTTAATTCTGATTCAATTAAAATGTAAATTAAACATATTCTTATGTAACCAACGATCCACTAAGGAGTTAGAACACTTTTATCACCCCTGAATATTTCATTGGGTGCATTGCTCTGATGATTGTGCCTGCTCAATACAGTGGATGTATACACTGCTTGTGGCTGCTCATACAAGTGGATGTATAGAGTGTAATGGTACTTCTTTGATTTAGTGTAGTGTATTTGAGAGTCACTTATGCTGTAAAACATACCACATGTTTGTTCTTTGTTGAGCAGTGAGTAGTAGTACTCTTTTGCATGAACATATTACAGAAAGTATATACGTACACATTAACTGCTAGTAATATGCTAAATGTGTTTAGTTTTATTCAAAAATTGCAAACTTTCTAAACAAAGTTTTACCCTTCTACACTTTAACCAGAAATATGTATTTCCAGTTACTTTATATCTTTGGCAGTGTTTGTAATTGTCATCATTTGTCAAATGATAGTTTTGCATCTATTCAGATTGCTTTTAATTTGTTGTTTTCTCTTGTGAATGTGGTGGGTTATATTGAATGATTTTGAAATGTTGATGTAATGTGACTTGCCTAGGGTTAATGCTACTTGGGTATCATGCATTGCCATTTTTATGTGTTGACAAAGTGGTTTTGATTATTCAGAATTTTTGAGCCCAAATTCATGGGAAATATTGGTCTGTATTTCTTTCTATGTGAACTATGGTAATAAAACATTAGGATTATTTATGCCTTATAAAACATGTTGGAAAGTATATCATCCTCTCCTATTTTCTATAAGATATTTGTAAGATTGGTATGATTTATTTTTTTAAATGTTTGATAGATTTCACCCGTGAAGTCCTATAACCTGGAATTTTTTCAGTGGGAAGTTGTTATTATTATTATTATTATTATAAGAACAAGCAGATTCATAGACATAGAGTTTTCCAGGGTTTTTTTTTTGTTTTGTTTTTTGGCATCACTGCCCCCTGGTGGTCGTGGGAGTTACTCAGCCTTGCTGTTGCTGGATTTGAACCACCCGCCAAGCCAGTGGGCCGCAGTCCTGCACTCAACCACTACGCCACCGTGCCTCAGTCACCAGGGTTTTTTTTTTAGTTGTCTTCTCATTTAGTAATTCTCATTTTAGTAAATGTAATTTTAAGGAATATGTTCATTTCCTAAGATGGCAAATTGAATAGTATAGAAATAATGATAATTATCCTTTATTTTTTAACTTTCTATGAACCTCCAACCCTGTGGGCTGCAGTCCCACACAAAAGTACTACGCCACTGGGGCTCAGCCCCTCTGGCTTAGTTTTGCTGAAAGTTAATTTTACTTCAGTTTTTGTTATCACCATTTCAGAGCTTAAATGACTTTTCAACCTTTCTTCCAAATGCAAATTTTCGCTGCTATCTTCAACTTACTGTTCAGACCATCCAATCAGTTTTAATTTCAGATACTATTTTTTTCTCCGTTTTAGAGAATGCTCATTTCCTACTTTGTGGTAGTTTTCATTTCTCACCTGAAATGCTCTATGTACTCTAAAAAGAGCTATTAAATAATTCTTAACATCACACTTAAAAGGACTCATAGTGGGTACTGTCTGCTAAGTTTTGGAATGCTAGCTGCAAGATAAAGATTTACAGCTGCAAAAGCACTGTAACGTCCTGATGAGTCAAATTAGAGCCAATCCAGTGGGTGGGATTGAGTTGTATGTAATTCATATTCTGAAGTATTAAGTACAACACAGCTAAAAATCTGAAGTTTTAAGCCTTGAAGTATAGACCTTGGCTACATAAAATATGCTGATGAAGGTATTTCTTATTCTTAGCCTTGTGGCACTAGCCCCAAACAACAGCAACTAGATGACCTTTGTTTCCTGTGTTTTTCTCTACCCTCCTTATAGATGGGAAGATCAATTCCTCATGACTTAGTATCAAGCATCCCATAGTTCTCTGAGTTCCTAGAAAATTAGGAAAATTAGTCAACCAAGTTTTATACCCCCAAATTGAGTCACCCAGGAATGAAACTATTAAATCTTAAGTTACTTCATTTGAAGGCTCGTTTAAAAATGTATCTGTGAGTGTTAAAACGTGGTATCATGTAATGCAGTGAGAGAAAGGTGAATTAACAGTGGCAGAGTTCTCCCTTTCCATATGGTTTTCATTCAGTTAATCTCAGGGGTAGCCAGCCACTACCCGTCCATCAGTGGTGGCTTTCCTGTTGCTTATGGCACTGAACAAGTTTCAGGGCGATTTCCCGACTAAGATGACTTAGGAATGTCTGACAATCCACTGTCAAATATCAGCCAATGGAAAAGTCATGGATCAGAAAAACCTAGTCTGTAAACCAGAATGAGGATGACAGGTGATCGGCAACATTTTGCTCCCTTGTGCTTGAGGTTTCCATGATTTGGAGGTCAATTAAAGAGAAAGTATTTTGAGTAATAAGAATATAATATCACAATAATTACACACAACCAGCCTTACTGAGTGGTTTATAAGGTTATTAGGAATGCATTGCAGAGATACAATACTATCTTATGTAATTCTCATTCTGTTTAGGTGCATTTTATCACTGAGTTCACTGAAGCAAGGAGATATTAAACTACTGGTATTTGACCTAAGTTTTAAAATTCTGAGATAACATGGTTCCTTTAGGTGGTTTGACTTCATTACTTATACTGGCTTCATCTAAGAAAGTATCTTGGAATAATCGCCTTCTCTTTTTTTACATATACTTTTTAAACGCCTAACACAAAAAGCCAAGCTGATTGCCATTGTGTTCATCCCAACTCACAATGACTTGATTGTTTGTCAGAAGTGGCAATATTTATAGGAACAGACAGTGTCATTGTTATCTATGGAGCACATGGGGGGTTGGAGCTCCTGCCTTGTGGCTAGCAATTCAATAATTACTAAAGCATCGCAAGAGAAGAATAGATACCAAGTTAATAGCCAAACAGATAGTCTTGAGAGTGCAAAATTTAAATGGGGTTAGTGGCAGTGACTTTTAACTCGTTACTTGAGTTTTAGATGTTTCAGAGTTCTCTTTAAATCACTATACTCAGGATTTTATTACATCTGAAATTCAAAGGACAGAAATATTAAAAAAAAAACTCCCTCTAAAATGAAAATTTTGACACCCAGTTTTATTAAACTAAATATCCTGTCTTATGCTGGGAAAATATGAAATCAAACATTTTCTAAAACACTAAGTTTAAAATTCTCATTTCCAAATCAATTTAAGAAATACAATAGCACTTTTAAATTACTTCTAAGACAATTTACGAAGCTGTCAAATTTATTTTTCAATCTTTGACTTCCCTATATGCATACTTTAAGGACCTGTTGAGGTATTTAGAAATGTAATGCCTTGAAAAGAGCCATTAAAATATGAGAAACATTTAACAGTACCCCTATGTGATTAGAGTAGTCTGACATTTATTGTTATTCCTTCATGCAATAATACTTGTCATAAAAATGGTTGAAGAAAATTCACTGCGTTTTCTTGGTTTAACAAAACCATCAACCTATGAATCTGGGAGGGTATATCTATTCAAAGCTTTGTCCTTGAGAGTCAATTTGCTGGCTCAATCTGTTCCCATTTTGTAATCTTTGCATGTAATTTGCATCTTAGAATTCACCTCTGGGAAACTCTTCTCTTTAGCAATGTCTCTAGGTCTGGATGAGAAATGCTAGAAAGAAATGTAAATCAAGCAGCTATTACAAAGCTCTTTGAACTTATTGCAGGTGTTCCTCTAGATCACCTTCATTTGCATTGAAATCTTTTGAGGAAACTTGACAGGTGCTTTTTCTAATTATTCTTCTCTTTTAGGTCCAGTACTGTGAGAGCAAGGCTTATGTTTCCTTGGGGGCAGAGATAGAGGACAGGGTTTGCAGTATACTGCATCCTTGATTAAAAAAAAAAAAGTCACTGAGCTTCTGTCAGACTTAGCAATTCCATCTGTAATTTAGGAATACAGTGGAAGAATAGTGATCAGAGATAATATGAGATAAAGCCTATGACAAATGGTGCTGTATCAACTAAGTAGATCTCTTTTTTCAGCTCCTTATCTTTCAATTTAAAGGTTACGTCATTTACTCAAAAGAAGTCATGTAGCAAGGACTGAGACCTAGTGGGCGATGGAAATGATCATTAGTCTTTATTACAAGGAAAGAAATGGGTTAAATATTAATGCTGCCTCTATGGAGAAATATGCCCAATCATTCTCATATTGCAGAAGAGAGTCGAGAATATTCCAGTCAAGAATATATGGAGTAGAGGCTGATATTCCTTCGCACAGATGAATTATCTCATGAAAGTGCTATCTTGTAGAAATCTAGGGCCTTAGAAAGTTATTTCATCTAACAAATTTACATTAGCCTTCTCAGAGGAAGAGAATGAGATGCCCTATGGGTCTTATGAGAAGGAGTTACACAAGGCTATTACTCTGGGTTGAAACCGAAGACTAATTGTGAGGATGACACAATGAGAAGAACACTAGGCAAGGTCTCTTTCTCTTGTTATTAGAGTTACAATGAGGACTCAGAAACCCCATGTCTCCATACCACAACAAGATATGTCTGAAGTAAACCCAGTACTGAGCTAGCAGCCCCTGGGATGGTCTACTATGTATCAAAAGAGTGAGACAAATAGATGGTAGTCTCATATCAAGTTGCTAATTTTGAATCTTTGGGGATATCACCAGACTCAAACTTATTCAAAACACCATCTCTGTACATTCTTCTTCTTGGGATTACATCACATTCTGTGAAGCAGAAATTCTCCATCCAACTATGTGTCCTCCTTAAGGCCCTAGGATTTCACCTTTACTCTGTTCCTGTGAATTTAATGCATTTTTCCCTCATACCCCCTTAAATTTTCAGTTGTTCACAGTACTTATATGACATTGGTGAACCATAATATTTATCTAAGTTTCCCAGGCTAATGAATTATTTTGGAAAGAAGTTGGCACTTGACAAGGGTAGGATTAAAACACTTCTGTATTTAAAGTTAAGCTTTAAATTGAAATGTAAATTTGGCTATTATTACCATTATTATTAAAATCAGGAATATTTTCAAACAGTTATTCCTCCTGTACCTGTGTCATGTGTGGCATCTTGAATTTGATATCCCCATAGGAATACATTAAAGAGACACAACAATAATAAATAAAATACCTAGGCTTATGCCGCTCTCAACCA
Organism: Nesogale talazaci; assembly: GCA_004026705.1. Classification (NCBI taxonomy): domain Eukaryota; kingdom Metazoa; phylum Chordata; class Mammalia; order Afrosoricida; family Tenrecidae; genus Nesogale; species Nesogale talazaci. The sequence goes on along the minus strand of PVJH01023606.1, from coordinate 2,035 downwards.
AACCTGATATTTAGAATTATGATTACATCTAGTGAAAGCACCATTTTTCACAATATGCACTCAGTGACATAATGTGCAGTCTGAATTGAGATTCATTATGGTAGAATAACAAACGTAAGACCAATGTTAGATTGGAACTATTTGTTTATCAAAATAGATGTTTACAAAGAAGGTATTTGATGCCAGGGATTGGGTTACAAAGCTCACCTTCTCTTTGTGGAACTCACAGATAAACAGTTCAGAGTAGAAAGTAAGAGTATCAAAATATATAGCTGCTAAATAGAATAGAGTAGGACTCTGCCTCTGAATTTCTGAGCCTATAAGTATTTACAGAATTAGACAAGCTCACCTGTTTCCTGTGGAGTACCTGGTAGGTTCAAACTAGTGATCTTATTTTTAGTAGCCAAAGCATAACACATGGTACCATCTCCTTGGCAGCAGGGTGGGGGGGGGGGGTGCGAGAAGACATCTCTGATCAGAACACTCAGGAGCAAATGTAGGGAGAAGAAGAGAGTGGAGCACATCCTGGCCCACCAAGCCCTGAGGATGATATTCCCATTCAGAGGAGCCAAAGCACAGAGCGGACCATAGGACTGGTCTTACTAAGAGATACATAGCACTATGCGGGACAACACTGGAGATACACTGCAGGAATTGCGCCTGATCTGATTCCACAACACTGAGCAGAAACACTATGGACATGCAACAGAACAGCAAGCTGGACAGAGCAAAGAAGTCCCCAGGGAATACCAAAAATAGACTTTGGGGCCAGGACGTGGTACTCCATCAGACTCGACCAGAAAACACTCCTAAAGGTCAAAAAAGATACCTTGGACTATTTACAGGCTTTTCTTTTGTTGGTCATAGTTTTATTTTTCTTTCTCTCTCTTGTTATATTTCCTCTTGTTGCTTTATCTTGCTCTGTCTTGTTTTTTCAGCATTTTATTATCTTTGCAGGTCTATCTAGACAAGATAGATGGGATAAATAATATGGAGGTGAAAACAACTGAGACTGATGGTTCTGGGGGAACATGAGAGAGGGCAAGGCAGGGAAAGGAAGTGGTTGATAACAGCCATAGGAGCTCTGTGCAGCTTGTTGTTCTGTTCCATGTCCATTGTGTTTCTGTTCAGTGTTGTGGGATTAGATCAGGCGCAATTCCTGCACTGTATCTCCAGTGTTGTCCCCATAGTGCTATGTATCTCTTAGTAACACCAGTACTATGGTCCTCTCTGTGCTTTGGCTCCTCTGAATGGGACCAACAAGGGATCCAAAATCGATGGCAAGAAGGGTGTAAAAGACTTGGTAGGGCTTGATCAAGGGCATCATAATCCAGAAGAACTACTAAAACCCAAATGAAGGCTGAAACTTTAATAATGATCACTGAAATATATATGTTTTTCTCTTGCATATATTTTAAGTCTTTCTATGTATCTTTTCACTGAGCACAAAACACTCTCAGGTCTGACTGAATCCTCACACTCATTGTCAATTTTAATCTCATTGTTGTTGTCACTGTGTCAGTCCCTCTCATGTAGGCCTTATCCCTTTTTGCTTGCCCTTTACTAAGCAGATACCATTTTGTGGGGACTGGTCTATCTGGACCACTTGTGCAATATATGTGTGACCAAGTCTCCACATTCCTGCTTCTTGGGAGCACTATAACTAGATTTCCTCCAAGATGTGTTTGCTCACTCATTGGACAGACCACGGTTTGTGGGGTATGCAAAAAACATGTTGGTCGGGCAGTAATGAGGGAAAAAAACCAAAACACGTTGGTCATTCATTTGTTTTGTGAGGTAGATAGTGCGTTTGGAGTTTATTCCACCAGCTCAGACTATTAATCAAACTTTCTATTTAGAGATTCTAAACAGATGTGTAACAGTGTACAACTAAAAATGCCTGATTTGTGCCAGTTGGGGGACTTGTTTTGCCACCATAGCAATGTACATGTTCATATAGCCATCACAGTGCATCAGTTTGGGACAAAAAACCAGCATTCTTCTCTTGCGCTACACACCTTACTTACCTAACCTC